>JAOXNX010000026.1:408964-431023 GCA_028566075.1 Solidago caesia
TCAGCCAATATATAAATTCAAAACTTTTCTTGCATCATTAGTCAGGATAATCTATTTTGTATCTTGTCGCGAAGAACAGGAAAATCCTTGTTATTAAAAAAAAAAAAAAAACAAGAGTTGTATCACTTGTAGTTGTATGGTTTAAACCCATATTAGCTTGGCCCAACTCTTTCTTGCAAGCCCATATCTAATCGACTCTATAGTCTATAACAAACTTTTACACGAGCGGCTACAGAAAGATATTAGATCGATTTCGATCAGTTGATCAGGTATTTTTCCATCTTAGTAAAGTTTATGATTCTTCTAAAAGCTTTTCATTCTATATTTCTTCATGTTTTTGTCCTTTTAACAACTTTTGAGATCTATTTTTAATTTCATCATATAAACGTAAGTTTATGTTCTTTCTTCCACAATTTTATGTCATGTTATTGTCCAGTTTCAATATGTCATTATCGTTATTTTCTTTGAGATTGATATAATGTGTGTATTTAATACTAAATACTAATTGATCATTGATTAGGGGTCCGATTTTTTCACTTGCATTGCAAAATCAACGTTGTGTGCGATAGCAACGAATTAAAAGTTAATCAATAGATCAATGAGCGAATCGTACATTTTTGGACTAGTTTATACTATTAATTAGCCTTCAAAGACTTGACGATACACTGTAAAAGAAAGTGTTTTATATGTTTCGTCCGGTTTGCTTTTGAAGCTAGGAGCTTTTAAAGATGAAATTTTTCATGGAGTTTGCCGAGAACTTAATCTTGGGGTTGATGGAGGATCCTGTTAAAAGAGATCGCAAATTCAGGGATCATATGTACAGTCTAAAGGAACGTTGTGAAAAGACAAAAGAAATGTGGAGCTACCCAATTCGTCCTTATGGGTTTTGGACGTTTGATCGACATAATTCCCAAATCTTCTGGGATGCCCAGATTAGCCATGTTCGAGGTCGCAAGGACCCCTATGATGACATCCTCCTAGAGTATGATCGAGTTGGCTCAACCTCCAAATAAAATGGTGAGTTCCTATTTTGACATTTGGCATATAAAGTTACATTTTAATTTGTTTGTTATATCGAATTGACATCAATCAAATCTTGGTAATAAGATGATTCAAAATTCCTTGTTAATTGTGCATCAATCTAATCTTGGCAATTCAGCTTGTATGGGACTTGTACTAGATTACCAACAATGTATAAAAGGATGCAAGAATCTATAGAGGAGGTCTCAAGATCAAACTTGAGCACCGCCTACTTGTCCCCGGACATGTGAGTTACCTTATGTTGGGCGTCGGACCAGTTGATGGGAACATCGGTTGTATACTTGTTATGCATACGATCTTCTGACCACTAACTTCGTTTCCAAAAATACGGAAGTAATGTGGATATCCTTGCTAATATATCATCATCATTGTTCAGATAGGAGTAACCCGTTAAAAAGTTTAATCCGCTCATTATTGTTCTTGCAAAATGCTTAAAACATATTCTACTTTGAATATATGCTGAAAAGTAACAAGAAATTAATGAAATCATACCTCTTTTGTTTTGGAATTAAAAAAGTAGAAGCTATTATGTCTCTATATTGCAGACCAAAAAGCAAAAACAACTATGGTTTCATGATGGACAATGATTTCCACATTGCACTATTTGGACTTCATGATTTGAAAATATCAATAAGAATTTCACTTGATGATGACTTACATTGCACGAAAGGAATGTTCAGGTGGTTTTTACATCTTTACCAGGTTGATTATATTCTTTGGTACCTTTCTTCGAGTCTAAAAGATATTAGCTCTGGTGCCCATTTACAATTGTACCTCTTATTAGCATAGTTGTAAGGGCATCTTCAATGTATTTACTAAGAGCAAAGTGTATGATAAGTGTGTTTAGGACGAACCACGAGTAACATTATCGTCACATCTTTTTTACATCTTATCACGGACTTGCCACTTTTATAATATTATTCATTTCCATTCTTAATACCTTTGGACCACTTATTATTTATCTGTGTGTGTCAAAAGCCAAAAGAAGAATTTAATGTTGAACACCTCCTGACCCAAACACACCGTGCTCAACGCCGAACAATGCTAGAGGTGTCGCTGAATGGAAAAGAGCCCATACTTTAACTAGTGTATCAAATTTGGTGTAAAATGAGAATCTTTTTACGCTAAATTTGATTTGCCTTCCAATATCATCAAATAATTAATTCGTACACTATACTTAATTAGGTTGTGATGTACTTTTTCATTATTGTACATTTTGGTAGGGGTAAGGAAAAATCCGAAATATTGAAACTGAAACGGTACCGCTACTCGGTACCAGTTCGATGTTCTTCGGTTCAGCATTCGGTTCCTAGTTTTATTAATGGTTTTAGGTTTCGATACCAACCTGTTTGGTACCGATAGTACTGGCCCAAATATGAAATAGAATATGAGAGGGTTTTTTTTTTAGCTATGGTGATAATGTTTCGTTTCTTGTACTAATTTTATCCAATGATCTATGCACTAATTCTCATTTTGGTATACAAATCATGTCCTTTTTTAATATCAATCTATATAAGTGTAGAATTCAAACTCTATGACATTGAGGTTAATTAGCCTAGTGCACCTTGTGAATGAATGTCATTGTAGAACGTTACAATTTTACGGGGTCTAAAAATATAGACGTAAACATATAAATGAATCATCCTTGAAACTTATTGATTACTTTTTTTTTTTAAAACTTGCACAATCAGGGTGAAGTCCTCTAAATAAAATTTTGATCATCGGGTTCAACTGCAAAAGGGAGTAATAACTAATAACGTTCCTGTTAGATATTCCAAGCCAAGTATCTTAATTGTAACAAATCATTAGCTATATATATCTTTTCCTAATGATCAATAGCAGCTTTCAAACTTATGTGTATCTTTTCTTACCTACACCATCAAATTTGTGTAATTTAAGAGAATAAAAGAAATGAGTTCGATGGTTCCTATGGATTTGTTTAGAGTAATTTATCTCAAAATAATAATACAATGATACGTTTGCTGATCCTTATGGACTATTATTATTATTATTATTATTATTATTTTGCTTATTACGAGCTTGGGTGATCCCAGTCGCTTTGCGAGCAAAATAATCCAAAGACATTCGCTTTGGGAGCTCGGAATTATAGCGGGTAAACTTTTGTGTCCAATAAGGGATTAAGCATTAGGGAGACATGCCATCACCACTTAGGTGAGATGGTAAGAGGCATAACCCTCTTTGGAGGTGACCCAAGTTCGAAACTTGGGATATGAAGATTTTATTTGTATAATAGTTTAGGATAGATATAAGATTTGGCTGTTAAAAAAAAGAAAAAGCATTAGGGAGACATCATGTGATCCATTTGCTTATAAATCTATAAAGAAACAAAGGAACCGATGCTTAATTTTGTAAATGTTGATGATATTTTATTAGGGTTAGAGTTTTATCTTCTAATTTTTTTGTTATTATCGTGTAAATTTTGGATTTTAAACAAAAAAAAAGAGGAATGATTTTTCTTCTTTCAAATCTTAAAACGAATTTTATTTTATAAGTATATCCATGTTGAGGTTTAACACTAAAACTCTAACACAACTTAAAAAAAATAAAACGGATAAGGTTTTTCGTATTCATGTTATCTGGAGAAGACAAGTTTTCTTGACTTGAATGTATGTGGTCTAATTGACATCTCATGACCGTTTCTAAACCCTTCCCTAACGACCATAATATTGTACTTAGCGAAATTCAAAACTAATATTTCTTACAAATGGGCAACATATCCATAAGACATTATTATTTAGTACAATAGTACATCACCCACACACACACACACAAAAAAAAAAGACAGAGAAGGCCATAACACTTATACACTTGGGTTAATGGGCCACATGTCGGCTCACCATATCCGGCCTTGCAGAACATGCATGATCCATATTTGCAGTGACCCATGCTAAAACTTTGTGTAACTAAGAAGACCAAATTTATAAATTGGTTACAACTTTTTATTTTTATTTCTTCTAATCCATAAACTAATAATTTTATGTAACAGATTACCGAAGACTGGTCGACAATAATACATCCATTCAGAAGGCTACTCAACCTTCAAAGTTAAATATGTAAACAAAACAAGAGTGTATTTCTGAATTATCACTCTTTGTAACTCGAAGCAAATGCCGAGTCGAAATATTATAGTCTCAAAGTGTTTCTAACACGATTCATAATCTATGCAGATCGTTATCGATTATACCAATGTCTATCACACACCACATTTCTATATGAATATTGCGTGATTAGGTTAAGAAACAAAACAATTACGTATTGGAGGTGGTATACTCCTATTTTTGATTAACTTTTGTGCTTATTCCATCAACATGTAAAGATTTGGGCTTTTGCATTGTGAGTTTATGACTGGTTATCCGTCGTATATATGAAAACGACATGTAATATCTGATTAATTATATAGCCGCCACCATTCTTTGTTCCCTTTTTAATTAATCTGTATATCAGGGTTTTTTTTTTACATCACCTCCAACGATTATATAATTCTTCAGGGCCTTCGACCATTTTTTAGGCCTAAAGTGAAATTATTAAATAAGGTCCTATTGATTAAAATTTTCACATAATAATACTTGATTATATTAAACGTTAGATATATTAAATGCATAAAAAGCAATACTTTATATATTAAACACTAATCATTGAATTTCATAACAATAAGGTACAAATTTTAATGCAGCTAGTTGTCACTAGAAACTTAAAAGAAAACCCAGAAAATGGACCAGACATCTTATTTGGTTTAAGAACCGTTTATATATATATAATGCAGGGAAGAGTTTTTTTTTATAAAAAGTTTGACCATGGGGATAAAGAGGATTGAAATTTAAAAATTAATTGGGGGGGAAACAGATTTAAATATACTTATATATTTTAACAACGAGATTAACAATGAGACTAACAACGAGTTCTTCTACAACATATTCGAGACTACCACATTGCGCGAGTACTCATCTAGTATATATATACACACACATATATATGCACATAAAAATTAGGCGTTACATAATCAATGACCTAAATTAAGCATAATCTTTAGTAGATTTACCCTTAAGGCTCCCTTATATTCTTCTTAAATTTACTTTTGCTCAATATCATACACACACAACAATATATGCGTGTAATATGTCGCGTTTTATGATTTTTTAAAAATATTTAAATTCTGGTATAAATCAAATTTAAAAATAAAATTACAGCCGTCAAATTTGGGTTATTTTTAATACACAGATATATTGAAATAGTTATTTATTTATTTATTGGTGTAATATTTAAAGATTGAAATAAATAATCAAAATTATTTTCATTTGTTAGGGAAGATATATTAAAACCCTCCCTCAAATGCTTTATTTTATATATATATATATATATATATATATATAAAATTCTTCTCAATACGTTCCAAACAAACTAAAATAAAACCAAATGCAATAAAAAGAAAATTTAATGACCAAACCATTACATAAAATTGCTTTATTATAAACATTTGAACAAAAGATGGACACATGTTATCCATATGTCTATATATAATTCATGAACAAACAAGAAAAAGATATTCCTATCCACCATTGTCGCATTACATCATACTCTCCATCATCCTTACAACTTAAACTTACAATTTAATTGGCATTATCAATAAGAATGACTTGGATCATATTAAAAGCTACATATAAATGGAGATTGCGCGCACTTTAATTAGCTAGTGACATTGTTGCTCCATCTATTAAATAATATACAAAACAAAATCAAGCAAGCAAGCAAGGCCGGCCCTTTAATGTTAAAGACAAAGCATCCGCTTTGGGCCCTCGAAAGTTTAGACCTCCATTTTACATGATGGGCTTAATGTTTTGTATATTTGGGCTTAATGTTTTGTATATTTTACCAAATAAGAATTTCAGACTTCCTTTTAAAAAAATCCCCCCCTTTTTTTTTATTTGTTTACTTTACTTTTTATGGTAATAAATTAGGCCCCCAAAAAGCTTGCGCCGGCACTACATACAAACAATCAATCAAAAATCTAATCCTTCTTTAGATTATTGGCTATGGACATAGATGTAAGATAAAACAAAAAGCCAAAACTTTAGTGGTAATTAAAGTCCAAAAGTCTTTGTCAAGAAACTAGGGTCTATATCTCATTCCGATCATATATTTATGATAAAAGAATTTCCCTTCCCTTAGATAGTTTCATATTAACGATTTTTAGAGAAACATATATAGTCGATAGTTGGATAACACAAGGCAATTAATGTGTTTATAGGAATATGTCTTTTAGTGAAGTTATTGTCCTAGCATAGTTGGTACTCAACTTTTATTTTATTATTATTATTTTTTTATATACATAGTTAATTAAATAGATAAAACAATCTTTGGAACGTACGTTCAAAGTGAAAATTTTAATCCGAAAGAAAGACGAGTTTATTAGGCTTCTCCTTATCATGCCTTCATCTTCTCCTCATCCTCACTGTCACATCGGCTTTCTCTTTCCAATACACTACCCCCACCCTATCATACCTCCATCTTCACCTCATTTTCACTGTCACATCAATATTTTTTCTCTTCATATTTATTTTACCACAAAATTATATAAAACTAATATTTTTATAAAATTAAAAAACATTACATTAATACATTAAAATTAATTAAAAATAAAAATAGTATATTGCATGTATAGTAGTTTGGAAAAAATGTCCGACACATATAGCGAGAAAGTTGAAAATATCCTGTAGATGATATTTGAAAAATGTTTCATGAAAATGACAACACTATATATTAGTTTTGCTTCCATACGCATTCTTTTGTTTCCATATGCTCGTCATCACCTTTCTTCTTTACGCCGGACAAAAACAATGGCATGCCATGCCGACTTGCAGCTGGCCTATCTCGGCATTCATGCCAAGCTCACGATGAGGTGCATGCCGTGATGATATATAGGCACCGGCCTTATCGAATATATAGTGATTATAACATATAATGATCATTAATTATCAAAAAGTATATATGTTGTATGAGTTGTTTTTACCAAGGATTGAAAAAATGGCACCTTTATATTGAAAAGACAGACGCTAAACTTGTTAAGTGTGATAATTAATTAATTAACAACACTATCCGTATGTAATAATCAACCATATATATATATGTAACCATATAATTAAGTAATTAATACATTACTTATATAATCATCTCTATTGAAATGAACTTCAAATTATTTAAGGCCATGTATAATTACCTACGTACAATTTGTTGCTTAATTCTTTGAGTCACAATTAAAACAAGTAACTTAATTATTTATTATTTAGAGGAGTTTTTCAATACAATGAACGACGTACGTAAACTCTGTCTATCGCACAACCACATGACATTTCATTGGTGTCTTTAGCTCAAGTGAGAGTTTTAGGCACTCCGAAAGGTCTACTTTTGTGGATGGAAGCCACTTATACTGTTGGAGAAGTCGCGCAAGCCACAAGTGTACTGTGGCTAATCCTAATGACTTCCCAGGGCATACCCTACGACCAGAACCAAATGGTGCGAGCCTAAGGTCAGAGCCCATGATTGGAACTTCTTCTTCCATGAACCTTTCGGGCTTGAAATCCCATGGATTTTTCCATATGGATGGGTCATGTGTGATTGCCCACATGTTAACCATTGCAGTTGTCCCTGCTGGGATGAAAAACTTACCTACGTGTACATCAACAGTTGCTAGACGAGCCCAAGAAAGTAATGGCCCTGGGGGGTGCAACCTTAGGACTTCTTTGACAATGGCTTGAACATAACCTAGATTAGGGATATCAGAATCTTGAACATGTCTGTGTCTGCCTACATGCTCATCAATCTCATGTTGAGCCTTTGCTTGAATGTCCTGGTGCAAAACCATTCTTGCCATGATCCATTCGAGAAGGATGGCAACCGTATCTGTTCCTCGAAAGATCATCTCCTATAGTTACCAATAAAAGTTTAACAAAACAATCAAGTTAGTTGGTATAGAGGCAACAAAACACAAGTTCTATTAAAAGAAATTGTGACTTCAATTCAAAGGTCTATACATATATAGATTTAGTTGGTGTATATATATATATATATATATATATATGTGTGTGTGTGTGTGTGTGTGTGTATTATTAATAATGGACATCAGTACTAGAACTGAACTAGACATGATTAATATCTATTATGAAATGAAATATGTGTTAATACCATATGTTTCTTGTGATCTAAGTCTTGATTGAATTAATCTAACCTCCAACAAATAACATGTCTTATGAAGTTGTACGTGTGGATTTGTTTCAGGATAGTGATCATGCATATATGTATCGAAAATTTTAATTTATAATGTATAATATTCATATTTAAGAGTATTTTTGACTTAGTTTTGTGATTTTTGTTTAAACCTTCTCTATGCATACATATATACATGTTCTTTTTTAACTTGTGCTCTTAAAGTGCATGTTAATATGTATTTAATTAACTCCAACTTCCTTAAAAAAAGTATTATTAATCTATTCAAAACAATCAACTTTTAGTTTGAAATAATGAATATAAAATGTATTTCATAGTATTTTAAAATACAATAACTTGCACACCAATATGTAAATGCATTTAATATTTATTAATTCAATCTAAAATTTATTTTATTCTTATACATTGTTAATGCGTGTTTTGTTTTTCTTAAATGCTGAACACAATTAAATACTAACTATATAGCAAAAGTGAATATAAGGCTGTCACATACCTAAGCTTAGATATGAAACCCCTCACATACTAATTTTTTAATATTTGTTGTATAATAAATAAATGACCTGGGCCCATGAATTTTATGGATTATAAAACAAAAATGTGAGGGTTTCATACTAAATTTAGGTATGGAACAATTTTATATTAAGTACATAAGTTAAAAATAAAATAAAAACTCTTGCATTTATGTATACAAACTATACATGTATGTGTGAATTGTTGGGTTTAGTCGACATACATTGATGACAAAAGGCTAGTACGTACCAATAATCAAGTATTAACTAGCTAGCTAGTTGAGTCAAAGACTTTTCAACCCTACCAAATTAATTAGTCATGGATATATTTGATTCTTTCCTTTTTACCGCATCCATTTAATTATACAATTAAAATATATAGTTCAATCATTTAATTATACAATTAAAATATATAGTTCAATTCATAACCTAAAGTCATGCTAAAATATCTAGGAAAGATGTACTACAAAAGTATTGATTTTGGGAGAACACCCATATATAAACCCTTCAAAAAAATCTTCATCAAAGTACAAATTATAAACCCAACATTTCACATATATGGCTACTATATAATACAGTATTAGTTAAACGGGCAATCTTATCTTATATATATATATATCTATATATAGGGATTGGTTATTGTAAAACAAGTATTAAAGTAAAACAAATAAGATAATATCTTGACTATTGGATCATGATAAAACTGAGGCACAAAGATTCATAGAGCACAACTATATACAAAGATGCACGAAGATTTTCATGATGCACAATAATTTTCAGTGAAGAGAATATTATTATTTGTTTTACTTTAATACTTGTTTTATTTTAACCAGAACCTATATATATATATATTGAAGCTGAGCTGCTTGTAAACGTTAATACTTAATGAGTTTATACATGGATACAATATTAAGTTAATAATGTCTTGGTTTTAAGTTAATTTCTCTCCAATATAAAAGGTTATATATACTAGTGCATGTGTATGTACTTGCCAAATAAGTTTAGAATCATGAATGAAAGCGGAGATGGTAGAAGTTTTCATCTTGTAAATTAATGTATACTAATATATATATATATATATATATATATAGTTATTGATTAACTAAATTAATGCACTCTTTGCATTTTCATAAAAGAAGTAGGTAGTATATGTTACGAGTAGTTGGTTCATGTTATGCATATGAGAGGGAAAGTAGGCCTTAGAGAGGAAAAAAACTAGATGTAGCTAGATACATAATAATTAATAAAGGAAGAAATAACCATATATATAATATATATATATATATATATATATATATATAAAATGAAGTCAATGTTTTCTAAAATATGAAAATTTTAATCCTAAAATGATAAATTTTATCATGTCTATCATATGTTTATTTTTATTTATAAATTTTTTTTAGCTTATTGTGTGCACATGTTAGAGATCAATCCCTAAGAAAAAATGAATAGCACCATGCATGCATGTATATATATTTGTGCGTGTTTATACAGCTATATACTTGGAATTGTTTAGTTGTTTTTTAAAACATAATATATATATACGTATATATATATATATATATATATTATGTGTGTGTATTATGTGTGTGAAAGTGTGTAAAATAGAGAGGGAGAGACTTGCCCATAGAACAGCCAACATATCAGCATGTGTGAGTTGATCCTCGTCGGGCAAAGACATCAATATACTTAGAAAATCATTCTGTCCACCGTCAACACCTTCACAATCTCTTTTTCTTTCTTCAATAATTTGTCCTAAGAGATTCTTGACTTTTAAAGTCAACTTGTGACACCTCCTTCTGACCCCACTAAAGTCCAAAACCCTAATTGGAAAATAATCACCCCAATGAAATTCACCTATCAACTCATACCCTTCTTTCACCATAAACCTTAATTCTTCTTCTTTTTCAATTCCTAAACCACATCCAAACACACTCTCCATAACGTTTCTCAATGAACCTTTTTGCAATATCCCTCTCAAACCCACAATCTTTTTCTCCCTCATCTCTTTTGACACCTTTTCGACCATTTCATCGCACACTTGTTGTCTAACACATTCGAGGCTCGAAACTCTTTTGGGAGAGAACATGTGGTTTGAGGCAATCCTCCTTAGATGTCTCCAATACATCCCAGATGGTGCAAATCCAATAGCTCGTTCAAACATGAGCAAACTTGCGGATTCCTTTATAGGACGGTCCGAAAAGGCACTACCACACAAAATTTCCTTTGCAGTCTCAGGGTGACTAGTAATAACCACACGGGTTGAGCCAAGGCTAAATGCCATAAGACGAGTTGCATCCATCGAGCTAGCCATAGAGGCGAGTTTCCGATGAGCATGAGAACCCATTTTAGGTAAAATCCCTAGGAAAGGCCAACCGACCGGACCAGGGATTTTACTAGGGTTTAAATTAGAATCTCTCCATGCAAACCCGCCAGGGACTAACCATATGTTAATAAATAAGGGAAAGACAGATAAAAGAGAAAGAAAAAAGAGAAGTGGAAGAGATACATCATTAAAGGATAATAGAAAGCATACGATTAGAAACAAGCAACTTTCCTTAAAAAAGAATTTCATTTTCTTTGAAACTTATACAATTAAAGCTTATTGTAAATGCGTTGTGAGAGATATTGCATGTGAGGAGGTAGATATATAGTACATGGAAAGTGATTAGTTCATTGAGTTTGGTAACTCAACCATAGTTAGTTAGAGTGTCGATCTATGAGTTATTATTATCATAATTTAGAGTTTCTTTTGTCCCATCACTTCAATTTAATTTCCTTCACACTGATGGTTTTTAGCTGTTTTAATATTTTAAGTATGAATTAGGCATAGCATATATGATCGATGCTTAGTGACACACAATGGAGGAGTTACATGGAGGGCAATGATAGTTGTGACGACCTTGTTTATAGAATTTTATATTTCTAATACTATTTTTATATATTACACTACAAGAAATCTGTCCTTTGGCAACGACATAAGTCGTCACCCAAACTAACATATGTCATTGCCAAATTGAAATTTGACTTTAGTCAAGTTTTTTTTTTTTGTCGTTTTGTGGGCCTTTGGCGACGACATTCTTGTCGTCGCCGATCAGTTCGTCGCCAAAAGTCATAATTCTTATAGTGTTAGTTTAGTTCAAAGCTAATTAGTCATCCAACAAAACATACACTTAGAATCTCATATGTCTATCCCGGCTCAATATAAAGTTAGTGATTTATTTTATACACTTGTTAATATCTTGTAAACTATTTGGCTACCCGAGACCTAAAATTCTGGCTTCGTCACTGGTTTATTAGTCTAAGATATTGTTTGATCACTTCTTTTCAATAAATAAAATTGCCCTCCTCTTTAAGAAAACACATTGACGTTTAGAAGCGGCAACTGGCGGTGATAGCGGCGACCGTTGGTGGTGGTGACGGACTGTTGGTGGTGGTGGGTGTAAGTAATTGATGTAAAGGGGTAGTGGAAATATTTTAGAAGATAAGAGATTGGTGGTGTAAATTAATTTATTAAGGGTAGAATGGTAATTTCGTGCGTAAAAATTTTTTAACTTTTTTATTTGGTGATGGGTTAGAGAATTTTTATATAATAATATAGAAGTATAGATATGCTGCTGATTTAATTGGTGGTAGCTAGATTAGCCCGGAGTACGGTTATAACATTCTTGATTTATCTATGATATATGATCTTAATTAAGTAATTAATTAAGTAGTTACTTAAGTGGTTTGTTGTGATGTGGTTTTCAAATGATTGCATATATATTGTGATATATTTTTTGGCCCATTTCTTCTCGACTTCTCTCCTAGTATACTATATACGTACACTCTTATGCTATATATATTGCTATTATTGTATGTATTTTGCGTAAATTGTTACGCTTTCCTACTAAAGTCTTAGTTAGTTCCCTTATAGCTTAGTCGAATGTCATACAATTAAACACGTCACGTACTAGGGATACGTACGTGAGCTAGGCCTATTAATTACCTTTTGTAGAGCCTAATTCTTTAATTTACAAGGCATAAAAACTCGATCAGCCCGTAAAAAGGCACCAACAACACAAAATTAAGTACAGGACCTAGCTATATATAGAATTACTAAAATTAAAAACAAAATGTTTTATTGGTGGTAATTAAGTGTGTTAGTTAGGGACATATAGTGAGTCCATCATATCAAATCTGGTCTTGTGACAATGCATCATGCATGCCTTGTCACGCACAAATATATGTTTAATTAAATGTATGTAATCGGTTTCTTGTATTATAATGACAACTTCATATATATATGACAACCACAAAGGGCTTGTTTTTGATAAAGTCAATTTGCAATTCATTTGGTACAAAGTATGAAAGATTATAATCTCAAAAGACCCATTACAACTAAACAATGGTGACAACGACTCACCAAGGTTTTACAGAGGGACCGGGGTTCAATCCCTGCTAAGCACTAGAAATGTGCACACCTCTGGTTTTTCCTTAGAACACCTACTCAGCATTAGATATAGCAGGGCTCGGTTAAGACAACCGGCTACCCTGGTCTGAGTAGATCATCACCTTTAGATGGGCAAGTCTCAATTTGAAAGTTGTCGTTCTAAAAAATAACAACGAAACAATGGTGCTCCATGTCACATTTAATTGTCCATAAAAGAGAGAGAAGATAAAGAAAAAAAACGCATAGGTTCTCTGCATTGTCGATCATGTGTGGAGATTATTTTGTCAATTTGTACCAACAAATATGTACACATTTTCAAGTACGTAGATAAGTTTAAGAAGGTTCTTGGTTATGGGTTTAGAAAATATATAGATAGCCAATTGTAGTAATAAAAGGTGATATATTGAAGTTCCTTTTTATGTTGGTTGCTTTTCTATGATGATAAAGTGATAAACTTATAGGGAATATGTATCGATCTACACGTACACGATTATATGGTTATATATTATCTATAATTGTCTTGTGCATATAATAATCTAGTCTATATATGTGGTATTTATACTTTTTAATTGATTACAAAAATTTTCTAACGAAATTCTTCTTATATTTACATTAACTTTAAGCTCAAAAAGTATTTGAATCACGTGCCTCATGACTTACTTACTATAGAAGGTAAGCTATGAACGTACATTAATGATTGATAAACTAAAGATTAGTTTATAAGGTGGCTCAAAAGTGTTGATGCTTTTACAAATGAATTTTGTGAAAGGCATATATATGGTCAGCTTTTGTTAAAGAAATTCCACTAATAATTACTAAAATTTTGTAAGAAATAGTTTTGATAACATATTTTTGTTCATATACCTGCCTAAGAATAACAAAAGCCATGGTACTAGTGGGCTAACCAAGTAGAACCCAATTCAAGTTGATAGGTTAATTTAATATTTTAAAGAAATGGAGTTACCACATGATTTTGTTACAACCACCTACCCCTTAATACAATTTATGTACTTTTTCGGTTTAACACAAGATGAGACTCTAAAAAAACCAGGCTAAGTCTCACACCTATCCCTTGACTACTAGACCAAGAGCTCATTGTTTTATTCTGACACCATTGAATAAGCTTTTTAAAACCAAACTTCGACAATGCTTGTTTGTTTTTTCACTTTCTAAGAGTTAACTAAGGATGGTATTTGGTACTATACCGTGCAAAAACGGTACCTAAACCTAAACCTTCCCAAACCCAAAACCGATATCATACCAAAATTATAGATATCGGTACCGTTTCGGTACCAGTATTTTCAGTTCTATATTGAATTATCCATTTTTTTTTACGGTTTTCGCAGCTTAATTCTGGCACCATTTTTTTTTTTTTATAGATTTCGCAGCTAATTTCTAAGCATTTGAGAGAATATCAGGATGAGGCAAAAAAATCAATACACATACTCCCATTCAAGCTTCTGTGATTAAAGAAAGAAGAAATTACTACAACTATGACATATATGCACACATTTTTGTAAACAGATGGATACCATCACAAAATGTGGTATGAAGATTAACATGTGAATATTACCCTAAAAACCGTCTGTAGTTCAAACAAGTACGTTGTTGCACCAAAACTAACCTTCTCAGCAAATCCATACCCACTGCCTATTGATGAACTAGAAGAAGTTGTAGGGGAAAATACCAAATTAGTACTCACTCCAAAGTGTGATTATTTGTAGTGAACAACTAAAAATATATAATATAACATTTTTAGGGTACCAAAATTCGGTTTCCCCAGTATCAAACCGGCTGTTACCGGTATCGTTTTCGTCAAATATCTAAAACCGAAACTAATGCCGAATACCATCTATACTGGTATTCGGTATCGGATTTTATTTTATTTTTTAATTTCGCTCATCCTTAGTGTTAACCCCTAAAATCCATGATCACGACTACATTTGATTTTGAAGTCTGGATGTAGTCTCCTATTCACAAAACCACAAATTAACTATAATTTAGAAATTAGTATTAATCCAAAGCCTAATTTTTCGTGAAAAAGTCATCTTTATTATGTTAATTTAGGTTAAAGCATGATAAGCGATAACGATTACCAAACTAAAGTTATGGACCACCAAAAGAAAAGAGAGCCCATGATTCGGTCCGTACATTTCAAGCCCAAATATTGTTTTGGTTTCTTGTTTTACTGCCCCTTTGATAATGGTGTTTTTCTTTCACAGTATTTTCATAATATTGTTAAATTGACAAGCAAAATGACACATAAATGATGATTATCAAATGACTAATTACACACAAATCGTGATTATGATTTGGGATTAAAAAGGTTACTTGGAAGAAAACGCAGTGTCAACTTTTTGCCTATAACCAGGACTAGTAGGGTGACGAATAAAATGCATGGTCTCTTGCAAAACATATGATCTCCCCAGCAAGCTCTGTTTTTATGGATCGTAAGGTCGGATCGGATCTAGACCAAAACAGAAAGCTATGTTGCAATGAAAAACGATATGTACCCCATATTATTTTTATTATTATTTTTTCTAATCCAAATATCACCACCAAGGGTTAAGTTTAAGGGATTTGGAAAGAACTAATTAAACAACGAATAGTATATTAGACATTTTAGCTAATTATAATTAACTCTTTTTTATAAAAAAAGATTAATTTATTAGTTACTATTTCATAGAATACATTGTAGCTTAGCTATTTAAAAATATCCTAGAGGGGTACCCACAGGACGGTATCAGAAAAAAATTCAAGAGTTTGAAAATATATGAAAAAACTTAAAAATCCATGACATTTAAATTTAGGATTTCATCTAGTATCAAGACATAATACCACACTATATTGCATAACTACAAATCACTATAACGGTATAACCCATCAGTTGGTCAGATATCTTTGACTCCCTCTAAAGGTTTCGCTAACTAACAATTGCCTTAAAACCTAACCCCGTACATCTAAAATAAGTTGGAGGATGCATCCTTTCAAGAAAAAAAAACACCAAAGTGCATAGCTAGGCCATCTAAAATCAGCAAGTCAAAGGTTATCTCAGAACAAAACGTAAAAACGGTAAATGGAGGGAACTCTCTTATCCCCGGTACCTTAGCGGAACCCAAACACAACCCGCATTGTTACTACGCCGGTGAAACACCTATTTACCATAAATCCCCCATCTCAGAACAAAACGTAGAGAAACCCATTGGTGTATTAAAAAAAAAAAGAAACAACTATAGAAACTTAGCACTCCCATTTTTGTTAGCTACGTTGTGTGCAACCAGAGTTATCAAAATTATCAAGACTTATATAAAAAAATTATCAAGACTTACAGATAAAATCATGGGACATGAAATTTATACTAAATTACGCTAGAATTATGGGGAAAAAATTTGTTCACCCTCTCGGGTGTATTTAGCTCCGCTCATGGTTGTGTCTTGTGGGCATATGATACCTTCTCACAGTTCATTTATACTACTTGTTCTTGATACACACTCGCGCATAATAAATTTCAAGATAAGTAGCAATAGAAGCACACATCCCACCAACATGCACAACAATATTCATCAGAAAAAAATAAGCCAATTTGCAGCACACTCTGCTTTTTGAAATCCTAGCATCAAACCTCCACTTTTAGGTGGTGGGTGCGCGGATGGGGAGAAGAGTGGGAAATTACCAATTAGGGTCCATCCAAGAAAAGCTTTCAATCATGCAAATCCATTTCAGTCCTATGTTGCTCTTACTCAAGAAAGCACCCAACAAAAATTCTAAACCTATGTTCATGACCACTAAAGAGGAATAAAAACCATATATTGAATCAAACAACATAATCTAACACAAACAAAAAGGAAAATCAAACTAAAGTGAAAATGAAATCTAGCCGTAGACGCGTGGTCCTCCTGCATCCACATAAACTAAAATCTTTAATTATGAAAACCCTCCTTTGCTTTAAAGAAAGAGCAAAAGAGCACCCACTAAATGAATCAGCACCCTAATACCCTATTAGTGTACCACTTAATGGAACCATTAAAGTAAAACATAATATCATGATAAACCTACCAATAGATAAAAGGATATATGGATCAAGCCTAAAGAAGATCTATAAAAGTATGTAATCTTTAATGGAAAATAATAGATAAATTGACGAATAAAAGATCAATAAAGTTTAAAATTATTTTATGGTATGATCTATGATGCTTCTGGGAACATCTTTTGGAAGAGAACCAACAGAAGTGGAATTATGTGTTTAGAAAAAGAAAAGCTTAAACAAAAAGAAACCAATTCGAAACTTACAGATATGAACTCTATATGCTAGATATTATATTTTTGGGAACGTTCTTTCCAGCAAAGGCAATATGTGGCCCACGAATCTGCCAGGTTAACAACCACTTCTTACCAAAAAGAGAAAGGAAACTGTACGGACCGCAGCTCAAGATCTTTAGCCACCAAAACCACCAATCAGTAAGATATCATATTCATCAATCATACACAAAATTTAACCTCACAGGGATCCACTATGCCTTATCAAGTTACTTCACCAATACAAGTTACTACCAAAATAATATGACCATCTTGGGTTCAATCTAGCTTAAGCTAACTGGTTTGTGATAAAAGATTAGATGTTGTAGCTTACTCTTCTTTGCTCATTATTAGAACTCAACAAAACATTTTTGGTCAAAGGTTTACAGAAATGAACCTGGTACCTATTCCACTCTCAAATAAGTTATGCAACTTTCTCTTGGTAACTTCAATAAAACATAAGCTTATTTGGCACCAATAAATGACTATGGAGCATGTTTGAAATTGCATCGTCAATAGGCAAGATCTATGGAGCAGTTCTGCCATCTAGAATTTCATAAAAACGTAAACTACATAATAGTCTTAAAGCAAAACTCTACCAAATTCAGGCCTAAGGAGTCTCGTAAAAGTGTGCAATTTATTATCCATAAGCAACTAGAATTCATATACACAAAAAATGCAAATGAAGCCACTAGCTACTGCAACGAAGAGGAAATCAACATACCAAGCCAAAAGACCAACACTATTGGCTAACAATCATTAACTGACAATCCTCAGCCCGATCTACATAACTCTTAAACAACCAAAGCTCATGGATATCTATTGCTACAGGATTAAAATTGTATTCATGGTGGTGTTTGGTTTGCAGTCAGGACTTACGAAGCACTATGAGTATGGATTTGAAAGAATTATAGATTGGAAATTACAATCAATTTCTAAGTCCACCCCCTTTGGCAAATATGAGGAACCCCTAAATTCAAAACCAATGCCCTCAAGGCTCAAACCAAACACTTCTATCATTTCTCTAACACCCCTAAATTTAAACTCACATTTTGCTTTCGTCTTCGACAAAAATGTGAAATGTGTAGATGGATAGTTCCTGTTGTGTTAAATGTTTTGAGATCATATTTTTAGGTCAGTTTAAATCAAGATTTTGTTGAACGCTGATGATTTGTGAACTGCCGATGCTTATTACTCCCGTATTTTTCATTCACTTTTTAAGTTTGTTTCCTAGTGAGCATGTTGCTCATTTATAGCTAAAAAAGAATTGCATTTTTGAGATGTTTTTAATGATTTAAAAAATAAAAATAAAAAATTGTGTCTGGCCAGGTTTTGAGACAGGAATCGTGTCGAGTTTGACGGAGCCAACAACTTTAACGAGGTATCATGATACGATTCCCGAAGGGTAACGGAGATGTAGATGGTACTCCCAGCTTTGCACCTGGCATATTGCCATTCTTACCAACTGGCATAGTGATAACTGTCAGCAAGTCAAACTGTGTACCGCATGTTACGCCGAGAATCTTAAATTCAACTCCTTTCTACAATCCTGAACTCTCGCGTCGTTATCTTCTTTACAACTTACTTCCACCTAATTGTCTTTTCCAATCTCAACCTACCAAATCTGAAGCCCATCAAGGAATTGTCTTATAAAAGACCGGATACATAATCAGACATTCTAAGCTTATAAAGATTGTAGAAAGTATAGACTAAGAACCAATGGTACAGGTAAGGATCAGATTACATTATTTAGATATTGTTCATTGTGCTCACAAGGGTTTCCTAAACCACGTCACCACCATAAATGCAGTGTAAGGATCAGATTACATTATTTGTAACAAATTATGTTATTTAGATATAAGAATGTTCCAATAAAGTATCTTTACTAGACATTATGCATGAAAACTGACTTCACCAGTTGAAACAACAAAGAAGAAGGAATCTTGTACTACTTCAAGTCACCAAGTATTACTTATGGCAATTAAGACCAAGTTACTTAAATGAGATGACATGTGGGATGACATGGGTTGTGTTTTGAAAGTTCAGCTAAAAAATGAACAGGTCAAATGGGGTGAAAATCACCCAAAGTATACATTAAATGCACATAACCTCCTAAACCAGTTTTAATCATAATTATCACATTCATTATTTCTTGGTTTTAAAAGGCGATAAAAGCTCCAAGGAAAGCCAAGGCACCATCCCATGGATACCAAGCCTTTTTTTTTACCAAAATACTTATCTCACTTCTACATACCATTTTCTATCAAGTAAATGCTTAAAGATTCTTACAAATCTCTTTCACATCGAAAATACTTAAGATCGTTCAATTTCCTACCAAAAGTTTCAAAAAAAAAAATTGTGGCAAGTAGGTGTATAATAATGAAGCCAAATATTATAAATAAAATGAATACAACCAACAGGTATTATGATAGAAATATAAGAGACCACTCGATTTCAAGAGTTGCTACATGATAGGATTAGCAGGCGACTTTTACTTATTTTCACAAAAACAGGCTTAAAAAGAAGTCCATAACATCCCAGTAACAATAGGCCCAGATATAATTAATGAAGATACAAAAAAATAAGATGCCCCCTTTCACTAAAAGTCGCCAATAAAGCACTGGTTCATCTTGCCTTCTACCAAAGACCGCCTGGAGTAACATAATGTGATCTGCCCATCACCTAGGGTCGACCTTGCACCTAGGTGTGCCTTTTTAAACCAAGCACGAAATACTAAAGATTAAAAAACTTATGGAAAAGACAAAATAGTGCTTGGCGGTCAACCGAACCCAGCCCACTTTTGACCCCTAACTAGGGGTTGGTGGCACTATAGGTAGGTTAAGGTTAGTTTGGTCGGTCACTCGGTTACTATGTCAACAAGTACTAATGGTAAACGTCCCACGTCCCGAGTCCCAACCATGTCACCAGAAACGATTACTATGGAAAGCTTGGTGATCAGTCATGGTTGTCATTGACAAGGAAGAACATAGTCTTCTCTCTCATTATGCTTCTACCAGATACTCTGAAAAACATTCTACAAGACTTTGTGATGCTCACTATAAAGAGGCGGAAGAACAAGACGCCAACTTACAGGATCAGAGTATCAGACCATCAGTATCATATAACTAAAAGATGGATATTTATCTAAATCGGATCAGAACCGAAGTATCTTTCTGTGCAGTAAAAGGTGACACATGGTAAGAGAGCAGTTTCGACTCTAGCCAAACATTGCAAGATAGGAGGGGAAATATTGATTAAAAAATCAAATGAAATACTGCATTGTATAATTGAAATTTCGCAAACAAAAATACATTTATAAAGAGTTACAGGTCAAAATTTGGTAACATACCAGATGCAATTCACTATTCACAGTAGTGCACAGTCAGATGAATATTTTATAGCTAAAATAATGCACTCATGAGCTCACATGAGACTCTTAGTTGGTACATGTCTAAGCCATTTATATGTAGTGAACATCTGCATCGTCTTATAATAAAATGAGCTTAACTTACTAAAAAAGGAAGCAACATCCTCACATCGGTGGAGGTGGGGGCACATGAGACTTGGCCATCCCTACCCATGCAACCAGCCCAGCAGCAAGAATTATCCATCCAAATATATCATACTTTAGATCACTGCTCTTGTTCTTGCCAGATCCCTACACCACACAGAATAGTCTAACGTTAGGAAAGTAATGTGAAATAAAAAGAAAATTCAGGTGAGATGGTTGGTGTACTTCTCAGGAATTGAAGTAATATAAGCAAAACCTATAGAATGCCTGATGTACTGAATGCTACAAATTCTATAGCTATGACAAGATGTAGAAACTTCGACCAACTTACTTATCAGTGGATAGACCCGGGTTATAGTTTATCTTTAGGACACGCCTATTCCACAGGCTGAACTTGAACGAGGGCACAGTGCCAGATCTGGTTTTAGAAAACTGCGAGTTTTTCTTTTAATTTTAAGATAGATAAAAGGGAAACGAAACATTAATAAAGTAAGGTGGCTGGAAAAACATTGACCTGTACCACAAATCACATATTTTGACCCAAACCTATTTTGACTATTAACCTACCACATCCATCATGACACCTCTAGTTGACAGTTGACACAAAAATAAAAGGAGGAATACGCATAACCTTAGCGCTTGAAGACGCAGCAGATCCACCCAATGTTTGTTGAGCTTGAGCAAGTCCTCCTGGTCTGTGGATTTCCTTGTGAATCTCCGGGGCCTGCAAGATTAAATTATAAATATTAAAGATTAGATTCCATAATGATTGAGATATCCACAATACTAGTCGTCTAAGCTGCACGAGGATGAAATACAGTGCGAGAAGTTTGTTAAACTGGTACTACCTTTTGAAACGTGCCTAATTAACTTGGTTTTAAAAGGGGATAGGCGCACAAAAGCGACAGGGTCCATTTCCGAAGCGCAAAAGCGGCGAGCTTTTCGTACGCGAGGCGCACACTTATGAAAAAAATTTATTAAATTATTTATATAGTATTTATAACACATAAAATACCAAAACACCATCA
>JAOXNX010000026.1:461261-473480 GCA_028566075.1 Solidago caesia
AACGTATCCATGGTAAATTCGTCGGAAATTTGTCATAAATATGTTATTCTTCTGTTGATATATTTTTTGTTTGAATTTCGTCGGAAAAATTTCGTCGCTGATACTCAATTTTCTAGTAGTGCTTCTTCTCCGCTGCAGCCCGTTTGGCAAGGTCAGCCACCATACGAAACCTCCGACGTGGGTTCTTTACAAGCCACACGGCTGATCTCCATTTCTTCAACGCTTCTTCGGTTGGGTTCTTGGGCTCAACCTCAAAGTTTTCCTTCAAATAACTTTCCATTCTCTATCTTATGAAACCAATCAACATATGAATTTTGGTGTTAGTGTGAATGATAGGAAACGGCTTTGTGTGTAAAATTGTGTTGTAATGAAAACTTCAAACCTTAAAATTCGTAAAACTAGAAAGTGGTAGGCTACTAAGCTTGCAAAACATTTGACCTTTTCTTTATTAGATTTACATGTGTGGCAACTCTTACTACACACCACAAAACATTCCCAAAATTGCAATTTTGTAACCGACTAAATATTGTGAAAACTCTCACTTTTATGCTAAGTATTACTTTTAGCCCAATAAATATTGTTTCCATCCATTTTCTTTAAAATTAATTATTTCAAAATCAGTTAATTGCATTTATCGAACGAATTACATCATTCAAACGAGCTTTTTTTCTTAAATGTGTAAATCGGACTAATTACATCATTCAAATGAGCACTTTTTCTAATTTTCATATTGTAGTCACTCGATATATATTCAGTGAAACTTTTTTTTTTCCTTTCCATTTTGACAAGACTTTATTGCTTAAATTTAGGGTTGTAAACGAATCGAACGAACACAAACGGGACCTTGTTCATGTTCGTTCGTTTAACTTAGCGAAAGGGTTCACGAACGGATTAACGAACATAACGAACGGTTCACGAACAGATTAACGAACATAACGAACGGTTCACGAATGGATAAACGAAGTCACTATTCATTGCGATACTTTTTGCTTCTTGTATATATTTATTTATAATATAAATATAAATTAAAAAAAAAAAAAAAGGAAAAAGCTGACAATTTGGGCGTGCCACTCCGTCACCATTCCTGTTATCAAATACTCCGTTTCTTCTTTAAAATTTTTACATAATAACATAGAACATTATATATACTACATTATAAAGTATATGACATGATTTGGAAACTTAAAGTTTTAAACATTTTCATATTTATTCTGCCTAGTCATTTCATTTATAAAATTTGAAAACATATCAACGAAAACAAAACCAAAATAAAATAAAAAAAATCAATCAGAACAAATATAGTTTATTATAAATTAAAAAAATAATAATACTAAATTTTAAAAAAGAAAAGAAAAGAGAAGGAATATAAGTCAAGATTTGTCATTAGGTTTTAAATTGGAATAAATATAATATTAATTAATTAGTTGATTAAAGGATTGGTTTATTTTAATTAATTAAATTAATTATAACATCATTTAGTAATTTAGTAAAAATCTAAAAAAGGAAGATGAAGTCATCAATGCAATCCAAAGGTTACAATTCAATTTTGTTTTTCATCTAATGATTGTGGTTTTTTCAAAAAAGAATTTAGGGGTCTCTTTTATAGTTATTGGAAGATATATATATTTATATATTTATTTGGTACGGTTGAGGTGTTTTTATGTTTAGGTAGATATTTGTGGAACCTTATAACTCAAGGGGTTGAAATGTTAAGATTATAAAGTGGGAGGTATACTTGGAAAGGAGGAGTAGCGTATCCTCAACTTGGAAAAAAAAACACCATTCAATTACTTTATCCACGGACGGACGGACCTAACACTTAAATGGTTAAAAAAAACAAATGGAACTTAAAGAGAAGAGTGAATGCAAAGTTTATGAAACATGGACTGTAAGCCTTAAACCGAAACCTGGACTTTACATAAGTAACCCACGAGGCCCAAATAATAAAGCCCTAGTTTTGATTGTGTGCCGCATATACTTACATATATAACCATATAACCTCAGAATTCTTGGTCTCTTCCGCCGTAAACACCGTCACAGCAGCAGCCATGGTATTATTATTATCTTTTTACCCAATTAAACTATCAACTTATTTGTGAAACTTTTATAATGTGTTATTTTATGATATTTTTGCAGGTGAAATACTCAAAAGAGCCTGAAAATCCTACCAAATGTAAGTTATATCACTATTCCTTTCATTAACTCGATAATAATCGTCTTTATATTTGATTTAAATTTCTATGTATATTATTTTGGAATAAGTCTGTTTATGGAGTGTTATAGTTAGTAGTTTTGTGTAAGTAACTCTAGTTGGTATTATCAACCTTGGAAATCTTTTATATGACCAACAATCATAGTTTGTTGTGTATCCCAGGTTTGAATAAAAATGGCAACTTTTTGCCAAAGAGACTTTATATATTTCGGCTACCCGTTATTAAGTTCCAACTAATTTACCAGATTTCCTGTGCAATTGGAATCACATTTTGACTACATTTGGTTATTTGAACAGCAATAAGATGTGGTTTGGGTACACAAAGGTCAACAAATTGGAGTATGGTTAAAGAACTATATGTTTCGTTGATTTTAATTTGGTGGTATATAACATTTTTATGTAACCATTTGTTGGTCTTTTTCTGACATTACCATTGCTATTTGCAATGCAGCCTGCAAGGCGAGAGGATCTGATCTCAGGTGTCACTTCAAGGTATTTGAATTAACCGTGCCGTCTTGTAGAGTTCTAGTATCTATTCTTTTGGTCAAATTTTGCTATTATTACATGCGGTTGGCTCGTTGACACTATCTGTTACACTAATTTTCTTGTAGAGTTCTAGCATTTGTTCTTATCTTATTTCTGTTACCGTTGGTGATTTATATAAACTATCACAATTTACAGAATACGAGAGAAACTGCTCATGCCCTCAGGAAGA
This sequence comes from Solidago caesia, assembly GCA_028566075.1. Taxonomy (NCBI): domain Eukaryota; kingdom Viridiplantae; phylum Streptophyta; class Magnoliopsida; order Asterales; family Asteraceae; genus Solidago; species Solidago caesia. Next base: position 464,189 of record JAOXNX010000026.1, read on the forward strand.
TGAGCTTGATTAAGGCCAAGAGCTATTTGGAGGATGTTTTGGCCCATAAGCAAGCCATTCCATTCACCCGTTTCTGTAGGGGTGTTGGACGTACTGCCCAGGCGAAGAATAGGCACTCAAATGGTCAAGGCCGATGGCCTGCTAAGTCAGCAAAGTTCATTTTGGATTTGCTAAAGAATGCTGAAAGCAATGCCGAGGTGTGTGTGACATCTACTTATACTACACATTTTGTATGGTTGCATTTGTTTTAGTAAGTTGTTGTTGAAATATTAATAACTTTGTAGGTGAAAGGCTTGGATGTGGATGCGCTTTTCATATCTCACATACAAGTGAATCAAGCTCAGAAGCAAAGACGTAGAACTTACCGTGCCCATGGAAGAATCAATCGTAAGTTTGCATACTATTACATACCTTAGTGAAGATCATCTTGATAATGTGAACTGATTTGAACAATCTTGTTTCTTCTTGTAGCCTATATGTCTTCTCCCTGCCATATTGAGTTGACTTTGTCTGAAAAGGAGGAACCAGTGAAAAAAGAGGTAAATTATACATTCTGCTGCTTGAACTATATGTATTTTATATTCATGGAAGTTGCTTTTATGAAGTTATTAGGCATGAATATATTTCTAGTGAAAAATTTCGTCGGCTCGTGGATGATTATAGATAGAAATAAGGTGGCAAAATGGGCAGACCACTGACACAAAAACATATTGTTGAAAGTTTTGAACAATTTTCAACCTGTTTTGGCTTTCATTAAGCTATTTCCGTTTCTTTATTTGGTCCATTTAGTGGTACATTCCAAGACAATCCACAAGTTTTTGGGTCGCAACTGCCTTCTTTTGGCAGTTTTTATGCATATATCTTTATAACTTGTTTAGAGACGTCCCAATCATTTTCTTTAATCTTTACTTGCTGTATCTTTACATAAACAAGAGGTATATATTCATGGGACGGTTTTTTGCTAATATTTCGTATGTTGATTTTACAGCCTGAATCTCAGTTGGCAGCTAGCGGCAAGTCAAAGAAACAATAGGTTCTTGAGTAGGGTTGCATCCTCTTTATCTGTAGAAGCCGTGTAGCTACCCGTGGTTTAAGATTAGTTTTGAAGTACTTGGTTTTTATTGAGCCATTTTGTTTGTTTAAGACAAGTTTTTGAACAACACTGTCGGAGTTTTTGATGTGTTCTTTTGATCATCAAGTGGGTTATGTTATTATACTTGCAAATGGATTTTGTTTAACTAAAGCTTTCATCTTAAATTATAAAAATCCAAAACATTATTCACTTAAATAAAGTGTTAAATGCATTTTCATTTTATATATCTTAACAGAGTTTTATTCAACAAGAAATTTAGTACCAAACATTGACTTTTAATATTGTTCGATTTCTTTTTTCTAGTTTTGACTTTTACATCTATAAAAATGTTTATTTTTTTGTTTGTTTAAATGAATAAAAATGTATCTTTTTTTTTTCTGCAAAAGTTTGAGAGTAACAGATTTTGAAAGAAACCTTTTGAATACCCATTGTTTTGGAGTAGCTCTTAGGCCTGTGTGGAATTAGTACATTGCGATTGAAAATTATTTTTTGACGACGGTTATTTTTAGGTATAATAATTTATTGTGTGTTATTTATAGCTATGAATAGCAAAATCATTCTTTTTACATATAATATTGTATAAGATAGTAATAAATTTAGTTAAAAGATTAAACTATAATTTTGTATCTTATCCTTAATTAATCTATTTGATATTTAGAATTAAAACTGAAATAAAAACCGAAAATACCGATCAAGCCATTCTCGCAAAGAATCAATAACTTATAATGATGTATAATGCACAATAAAAATCAATTACTTTTAGCGGTTTAATTATATCCTAAATAAAAACCAAAAATAAGGTAAAAGTTATTATATCTCAATAACTTAAAATTAACTAGATATTTTCCACATTTAATCACACAATTTTGGTGGTTTATATATCCTTTTATATACAAAAAAATAAAACTAATTATTTTTTTTAAAATGATAAATTATCTTACTCATTTCCCTACACAAATGCTTAAGATTCAATCCATGACTTTCGAAAAAACCCACAATAATTAACAGTAGGACACGAAATCGGGTGAAATACCCTAAAGGTCAAAACCTAATTATCAATGGGCCATAAATCCCATAGGCAATAAAGTAACTTATTACTAAAAAAATAAGGCCAAGGACATTAATACCGACATCATTTTAATGTAATAAACATGATAATTAGTTTCGCTTATTTTCTCATTGAACGTTTGTAACTAAAACGGATTTTGTAGTTATAATTAAAATTTTGGAGCATTTATTTATATTGTTATTATTTCAAAATATGATAAAATAAACTATAAATTTCGAGAAATTTTAGATCAGAATTAGGTAATGTTTCCCCACCATATATTTTTATTTAAAAAAAAAAAAACTAATCAAAGATTCCAATTAAGTCGAATCAAATTTTTAGGTTGCATTTAATATGGAAATTTTCTTTTGTAAGGAAATGAAAATGGTTTTTTTATCTTTAAAACGTATTTACTTGTAAGTTCGGAAAACACAAGTAGTTTTTATTTTTGAAGTTAAAAATATTTATAAAAAATATAAAAATGAGTTTGCAGCGGATAATTATAGATTGGAAAAAAAAAGTTTTCTGTAAACTATTTTACAAAAAAACACATTTAAACACATTTTTTATTTTCTGTTTTCATTTTTGAACACTCCTAATCTTTTAGAACAAAAACAAATCCATATTATTTTTGGTTTTATGGTTTTGGATAATAACTGCAATAACGGTTTTATATATGGTAAATATTAACTGTTACGTCAATGTCGATAATTTATGTGAAAAATTAAAGCACAATAATCAATTTGATCAGCCTTATCTTAGTTTTATTTTTTTGAACTAAATATATAAATGATTTGAACGGTTACCATACACACTTACCATACAAGTTCAAATCTATGAAAGCTTTATATATATATAGCATTTAATTTATATTTTTATATATAACAAAACTAAATTAGAAACAATACCATTTTTTTTTTAGAAACAGATTTTTAAAAATCTACCAACTTATTACACATAAAAAAATAACACCTTAATTAGTAGTAGTTCTAAGAGCTATCGACATATATACAAAAAAAAACTCTAATTTTAAAACTACTGTATAAAAATCAAAAAATTTCAAGAAAATTCACTTAAAAAAAAAAAGAAGCAATAATAAAAAAGATATAACAAATTAAGAAAGTAATACAAAATATAAACTTATTAAGCAATAAAAATAAAAATACCAAGTGAATCAAGCTTTGTAATATTTGTTGAGAAACAAAATCCATGCAATATTGAATATTGTAACGAAAGATTAAGATTTCATGGAAATAATTTCCTTTTTTTTTTCCTTTGTAACACCATTACTATATATATAATGTCTAACCATCTTCATCAATCCACAAACAAACATTCTCTGCAATTTCATCACAAACGTACTTTGTTTTCTTTGCTTTCGTTTCGAAAACGAAAACGATATCATGATGATGAGTAATAGCTATCGAAAAAAGTATACAATTTTGATGTTCCCATGGTTAGGCCATGGTCACGTTTCGCCATTTCTTGAACTAGCCAAAAAACTCAACAACACAAACATGTTTAACATCTACCTTTGTTCGACTCCTGCTAACCTTGATTCGGTCAAGAAGATGTCGAAAACCGACTGTTTGTCACCATCCATTAAGCTCATAGACTTTAATCTACCCACATTAACAGATCTCCCTCCACAACTTCATACCACTAATGGTCTTCCTCTTCATCTTATGCCTACTCTCAAACAAGCTTTTGATATGGCAGCCCCTAAGTTGTCCAAAATCATGGAGTTTCTTAAGCCCGATTTGCTTATTTATGACATGATTCAATATTGGGCTCCAATGGCTGCTACTGCCCTTGGAATCCCTTCTGTTGTGTTCATAACCACTAGTGCTACCATGGCTTCTACCATGTTTCATCTTTACTTGAACCACTCCAAAGGCATTGCCTTCCCTTTCTCGAAGATATTCTTTCGTGCCTATGAGTATGGTAATGTCGCTGACATCCTTCAGAGCTCGGCGAATGGCATAAAAGATAAAGATCGTGTCATGCAATGTGTGTGTAATTCGTCGAGTATTGTGCTTGTTAAATCTTTTAGGGAGATTGAAGGTAAGTATGCTGATTACCTTTCTAAACAGACCGATAAAAAAGTCGTACCGGTGGGTCCACTTGTTGCGGAACCAATTCATGTAGACATGGAACAAAACGATGTGATCCAGTGGCTCGACAAAAAAGCCACTAGATCGACTATTTTTGTTTCTTTTGGGAGTGAGTATTTTCTTTCGAGTGCTGATTTGGAAGAAATAGCATATGGTTTGGAAATGAGTAATGTGAACTTTATTTGGGTGTTAAGGTTTCCAAAAGGGGAGAAAAAAGTTGATCTAGAAGAAGCTTTGCCATTAGGATTTCTTGAAAGGGTTAAAGATAGGGGTTTATTGGTTGAAGGTTGGGCTCCACAAACCAAAATACTAGGACACAAAAACATAGGTGGATTTGTTAGTCATTGTGGTTGGAGTTCAGTGATGGAAGCTATGAAATTTGGTGTTCCGATAATTGCAATGCCAATGCATCTCGACCAACCGGTCAACGCTCGTTTGGTGGTTGAAGTCGGGTTTGGGGTGGAGGTGTTAAGGGATGGAAGTGGGCATCTTAGGCGCGAGAAGGTGGCATCAGTTGTGCAACAAGTGGTAGTGAAGGAGTCGGGGAAAGTTGTGAGGGAAAAAGCTAAAAAAATGAGTGTTGATTTGCAAGCGAAAGGGGATGAAGAGATCGATCTGGTTGCCGAGGAGCTACTCCAACTATGCAAAGTTGGTCGCAAGCGTCGCGGTGGTGGTGCGAGGAGCGGACTTCAGAAGACGAAAAGTGAAGCTGTTGCTATGATTGAGATGCTTTGTGCATTTAAGGGCGAAGCTTAACTAATTTGATCATCTCCGCTTCTTTGTTTTGTTATATTTTGTTTTTGAAAGCTATAACGTACTATAAATACCGAAGAGTGGTAAAATAGTCTACATATATAGAGTTTCATATTAAGTGTAACATCTTCGAAACTCTATAAACGTACCCCTTCAGAGTATTAGTATAGTTCGTAACTGTGGTTTTGTTTCGAAAATAGTTTTAATATGATTTTCATATGCCCAGTTTCTAGTTTTTATTATTATTATTTTTTATGTTTGTTTTGGTAGGCTAACCTCTTTTGTGTAGCCTAAATAATAATTATAATAAATATTTAATCTATTTGATAATTATAATTATTTGCAATATTTTGTGTTCTGTTTATTTCATTACGTTTATTTTAACCTATTATTGAACCATTGTTAATACTCGGGATATACAAATTGATTTAACAATAGCATATATTATTTCTTGCTTAGGTTAATAAAAGTTTCTATATAATATATTCAATGCTAATTTTATATATTTATAATTTGGGCTATGGGTTCATTAATATCTAATTCTAATGTATAATTATAATAACCAGGCTTTAAGGCTCATATGATGCACGGCCAGGGTCAATTTTGAGGACGGTTTTGTAACACGTGTGTGATGTAGATGATTGTGTAGAGATGAAGTAATTAGAATGAAAGAAGAGATGTAGCGGCAATATATTTTGAGGCTGATAGAACACCAAAACAACCCGTTTGTAGTTGAATGTATAGAGTGCGCCTTAAGTATCATTTAAATGGCTTAATAATGGGCATGTTTGTAAGTCCAAATTTTGGACCATTGCTCTAAAGATTTGCCATTCTCGTACATTCTTTAATATTTGTATTGTACTATTGTATGAGTTGATTCACATAGCTAAACATTATACGTTGCTCTAATGATTTGCCATTCCCATACATTCTTTAATATTGCTATTGTAACAGTTGATTAAATTTAGGTACTAAAGAATGTTCAATGTCTTACAATCAGTTTTCGCATAACAAAGGTTAACCTATACATGTAACGTATTAGCTTTCTAGAAAACTTAATGAGTCAGCATCCTGGGAATTAAAAGCTTGCCTTTCCATCAGAATGGACTAAGTGATCAGTGCTCATGTAGCACCCGTTGACGTTTGTAAGTCGTAACACCCCGTTAGTTTGGGACAAACCATGACCGTAACAGGTACGCCATATATAACTTTCTCTCAAGTCATTGAAATATATACCCTTCCTTTGCTATGACGTTATCAGGTTCTTTGCCATCTTTCAATCGCTTTTGTTTGGACGATATAATATATACGAAGCCAACCATGCCAATATCTCAACAAAATAGAGTTCTGGCATTTGAGCCCCGTAAATAGGATCAAAGTGTGCATATAGTTGCTACTTGCTACAAATGATAAATTCATATAGGAGTAGTACATTTAAAAAGAATCAGACATATATAATACCATAACTCCATAAGACCTTCAAACTAAATAAATATTAGCACTACATCTTCACCATTTGCTGTTTCAGTTAAATGCAAATTACTATAATTTAATTTGGCACCCATAGGATAGTATCACATTTAACAATACAACAAATTAATGGTTACAAATACCAGAATATGTATCACATTTACTTTGAAAACCGCCACATCCATAGTCTCATTAGTTATCCTAAATTAATAACCTTAAGGTTACTATATCATCCATCTTAATTGTTATTAATAGTTAGCCTCAATTAAGGTTACTATGCCTGGAACCGAAGAGATGCTGCATTCCTTTCATTCAATCGTAATATAATGTTTGCATTAAGACACATAATATCATATTAATATCATATAATCATGTACAATTAAAATGATACTTTTAACCTTACTCCATCATTAATTTATATAGAACTCGACTTTATAACCATATGTAAAAAAGACATGTTTAACCCTACTAATAAATTTATTGCAAAATTGATGTCTAACTTCAACTCAATTTTAGATCATATATAGATATAGATAGATTTGGGTCGTGGGCCGGTTCATTAATATAAGAAACTAGCTTTAGCTTTAGAATAATTAGGGATGTCAATCGGGTCGAATTCGTCGGGTTGGCGGGTTGAAAATCTTTGACCCTAACCCAACCATTAAAAATTTCAGGTCAAAAATCTCAATCCGTACCCGCCCGGGTCAACCTAATTAATATATGAGTTGACGGATTGATGGGTCAAACGGGTTGGTTTTGGTTCAAGTTGGTTTAATATTAAAGTTTTAAAAAACAAGATTACTAATAACAAAGCTACTTATAAAATGGCAAATTAGATCATGATTAATAATAATATCAAACAAAGTAACTAATAATAAAACCTACGCAATATTCCTTTTAATATTATTTAAAAAACTAACCATTCATTTTCTTTATTATTAAAAGACAGTAAATAATACAGTAATGATTATTATGTTTGTAAAATATTAGAAAGAAGAGTTCTACTATTATTGAAGATCAAAGAATTTAAAGAGTTACGTTAAGAATATAATGTAATGTGTGTGTGTATATATACATTATAAAAAAAAATAATTTAAAAAGATATCAGGTTGACGGGTCGACCTGAAGGTCGAAAATCTCAACCAAAAAAAAAATCAGGTTGTCAGGTTGACAGATCGAAAATACACAACTCTAACCCAATTTTTTTTAGGTCGGTTTCAAGTTAAGTCCAGTATTGATAGCCCTACTATCCATTATGACACGGTTTGTGAGAATTTCATTATCATTATTGTAATGTAATAGATAGATTCGTATAAAAAAAATTTATTTTTTTTTTTTTTCTGTAATTTTTATGATTATGTGTATACTTCAATGTTATTTTTAGTTGTCTGTGAACATTAAAACATATATTTTCTTTGGATTATAACTATTTGGTATTACTTTTGAATGGATTATAACAAGTTTAGTAGCTTTTTTAATAATAAGAAAAACCAAACGATTGAGCCGGCACCAATTCTATTGCTCGCGGTTAACTGACCGGTTCGATAAAAAAATCCGATTTTAAAAAAATTGATATTTAGTCCATAAAAATTTGATAGGTAGTCCATAATAAATTTTTGGTGAAAAAAGTGATGCCCGTTAAGTAAACAGTTGGATTATATATAGACAAAGCTTCCCCTTTATCATCACTCATCAGTGTCGGTGGTCACAAATAATACAATACAATAAAAACTTGAAATCTACAAAAAGAAAAAGAGAAAAAAGGTAAAATGATAGGCTTTGGTAAAATAATCGCAACAGTAATAATCTTGCTAACAACAATTTTCATTACATACACAATCACATTCCAAACAATCGATTTCAAATCACATTTATCTTTTTTCACCGTCTTACCAAAATCAAAATTACCGCCATGCCGTTCCGGATCACCACTTCGGGTTTTCATGTACGATTTACCTCACAGATTTAACGTCGCTTTAATGACCAGTAACTTCACCGGAAACGGTACTTTTCCGGTCACCGCTGCCAATATTCCGGCGTGGCCGAAATATGCGGGGTTGCATCAGCAACATAGTGTTGAGTATTGGTTGATGACGTCATTGTTGTATGTAAATAATATTAATAATAATAATGCAAGTAATGATAGATATAGTTATAGTGAGGTGGTTAGGGTTTTGAATGGTGATGATGCTGATGTCTTTTTTGTTCCCTTTTTTTCGTCTTTGAGTTTTAATAAGTTTGGGAATAATATGACTGATCCTGCTAATGAATTCGACCGACAATTGCAGGTAGTATGCATACATTTTGAAGAATTATGTAGAATGTGATACATTGTGTTTTACGGATTTTATCGTTAAGCAAATAAGAAAGAATGAGACGACGACACGTGATAGTCGTGCGTCAAATTTTGGACGGGTGTGCATCAGTTTTCTTGTATGCACAACCGTCCAAAAGCTGACACATTTCATAATCTCATTTTTTCTTATATGTTTTACCATAAGAATTGTTCATTCTGAACCAACCCCTATATATGTATGCATATGTGTTTAGTTATTGATTCAAATTATGTTTTGTGTATGCTATTTATGAGGGGTTTGTAGTGTGTTTTGAAAGTTATTTTGTGATATTGAAGGACTGGAAACCGATATGCAACTGTAGTAAAATGTGGTGAATATAATAATGTGGTTGGACATGCTATTGTCGCCCGAAGCTTATGACTTGTTTGGTTTTTGATTATGGGGGTGTTTGGCCTAGCTTATTTTGGATGGCTTTTAGCTTATTTAGCTTATTTTGAATAATAAAAGCCAATTTAGT
>JAOXNX010000026.1:473580-490828 GCA_028566075.1 Solidago caesia
AGTAGGCTCTTTAAGCACTAAAGACCACAAGTCGATCGCTACAATTGGCTTTAGTGATATCCAAAAGTACCATGTAAATAATTAACTACCTTAAATGAGCAACAAAGGCAAACTTTAATTTGCTTGAAATTCAGATTTCTTCGCTAAAAAATATTTTTGCATTTTATGTTAGGGATTAGTTTCTGGGAATGTAACTAACTATGGTCAAATGGTCATAGTAGGAAAGAACAAAGATCTTGTGGATTTAAGAAAGAAACTTTGTAAAAATGTTCAAATCATATAAAAATGTATACGTGGCAACCATATGAGCTGTCACGTGCAAGTTTTTTATTGGTTGGTTACATGATTTGAATATTTTTACAAAGTTTCTTCCTTAAATGCACAGGATCTTTGTTCTTTTCTATTATGACCATTTGACCATAGTTAGTTACATTCTCAGAAATTAAACCCTTTATCTTAAAAATAGGTAGTGTGGATGAAAATGCATTAAACTTTATCTAACTTTCAAAATATCCACTGTATGTATAAAATTTTAAGGTTTTTGTTGCCATATGTATATTATCTCTTATATATCGTGTACAACCTTAAGATGTCAAACTTATATGTCCCACAAGTAAATAAAAAAAAAAAAAAATACCAGTTACATGATAAAAGAGGTAAACAATACATATCAATAGAAGTTAACCAAAAGTTTGCTACATAAAAGATTGAGTTAATTGCAAGAATCGTCCCAGTAGTTTACCCATTTCCGCACATTCCATCCCTCCCAAGAACTTTTAGCAGGATCCATCCCAAAAGTCTTGATTTCTTGCAAGAACCGTCCCTCATCGACCTAAAATGACTAACATACCCTTAATTTTAATTTTCAATGATTTTGTTTATTTATTTTATAAAAAATATTTTTAATATATTAAACTAATAATACAAATATCTTATTCTCATCTTCCCTTCTAATCTAATCCATCCCACCATCAATTTAAAGCTTCATACAGATCTAGAACCTTAGAAAACAAATAAATCTCATTAAAAATAGATTCTTATATGAAAAAAAAAATCAAAAACAAAAAATGACTCCATAAAGAGAAGGAGAATAAAAACAAATAGATTATTATCTCATCTTCCTATCTCTTCATCTCTTTCTCAAATCAAAAATAAATAGATTCTTATAATGAAAGAAGTTAACAGAAGAATAAAAATTTATAGACTTTCATAAAGAATACAAAAATGCGAAGATCACCACCACAACAACCACCTGCTTCAATGATGGCGACAGTGGAAGGGCGACGGTGGAAGGAAAGAATGGTGGCTTATACGGTTGGATGAACAGAGGTGACATCCATAGGGGAATACTAGTGGCTACGATGGTTGGGTGGAAGGAGATGGCAGTGGTTGGGTGGAGGCAGGTGGGATGGTGGGGGATTGTAACACGGGTTTTAAACACCTAAAGAAGATGAGATCCAAGATTTTGTTTTTGATTTTGGTTCAAACTTAAATCTGATTATAATTAAATACATATCTTTTTGGATTTGATTTTTGTTCTTTCTAGATTTTAGGTTTTTGGAGTTTGGTTTGTGAGTTTTAATTTTGTTGGTTTAGATTTGATGACGAATGTGATTTAGATAAATATTGTAGGTGATGATAAACAAAGAAGATGAAAAAAGGATGAATTCAAAATGATAGATTAATATGTTGCAATGATGCTGATGATAATGGATTAATGAGATTAAAAATATATATACGTAATTGGGTTTTTGGATTTAAAATTTGTTTATTGGGTTTTTTTTTTTTTTTTTATCAATTTTATATTATAATTTCAATTAAAAATTGAAAAATGTAAATAAAGTATGTGGGTAGGGGCATATTAGCCGTATTATGTCGATGAGGGACGACTCTTGCAAAGAATCGATACTTTTAGGATGGATCCTGCTCAAAATTCTTGAGAAGGGATGGCATGTGCAAAAATGGGTAAACCACAAGGATGATTCTTGCAATTAACTCTAAAAGGTTTTGGGGTTGGTTATTGTAAAAGAAGTAATAAAGTAAAACAAATAAGATAAGATATTGTCCATTAAATCATGATAAAACTGATGCACGAAGATTTATAAAACACAAATATATACAATGATGCACGAAGATTTTCATGATGCACAATGATTTTTAATTAAAAAAATATGATTGTTTTATTTATTTTACTTTAATACTTATTTTATTTTAACCAGAACCTATATATATATTACACACAAATAAAATGAAACAAATTTAATACATTTTCATTGATTTATCCTATGTAGTTTTATTAAAACTAGCAGGTACCTGATGCAGCTGGTTCGAACACTTTGTAATTGTTAACTTCTTTCGTTTCATTACTCATTTTCTAGGTTAAAATTAATAATGGCCATGTGAAATATAATAAGATTAAATTTGTTAATATTTAGGTGAAATGAATTGTGTGATTAAATATAATGGATGTTTGAAAATGAGTAGTTGAAATTAAAAGTTATAGGATGTTTGAAAATGAGTGATTGTGATGAATCGAGAAATGAATATTATAATAATTTAAAAAAATTTAAAGTGTAGTGAGTTAAATGTATTATAAAGGAATATAGTAATACCGCTAAGGTGATATTATTATTATTAAGGAGCAACTTTTTATATACTGACTTCATATCACAAAGAAGATGTTTATCGGTTTCAATTCTACCATTCATACATGAGTGAAAAAAACATAGAAGTATATAGAAAACATAAGAAACTCGAATGAAACATGAGCTTAAGACGAGTGCGGTTTTACCTTGGCCTTCCGCAGGAGAGGCAACGACAAAAAGAGATTGCGGCACCGATGAGAAGAGCACATCTCCTGTGGCAACCTTTGATACGAAGAAGAGAAGAAGAGAAGCTTTAAGCAATGAGGATTTCATTTTTAGAAGAGAAGGTGAGTTCAGAATTCTGTAGTGTATTTTGAAGACTTTATGAATGGTGTTGATTAATGTAGTCGACTTTAAAATGTGAAGTATAAGTCAAAATTGTCACCTTCAAGACTTCATGTCGTATGGATTTAAGTAGCTGTGGTCTCGACTCTCAGAAGTCTCAAGTTCACACTCACACTCAACTTGTGCCTCATTTGACAAATTTGGATTTGTTCTTATACTACCAAAATTCAATGTTTTGTTTTGCTTTTATGAATTTGATTACTTTAATATCGGTTCCTAACTTAGGATGTGCTTGTTAAATGATTTATAATGGGAGGTGATATTCGTATCATTTTTTTTGATACATCTACCATTCTGCTGTATTAATAACTTGTACAGTCTGCTGTATAAGTTATACATTGTGGTAGGTGTATAAAAAAGAGTGGTACGAATATCACATTCCATTTATAATAGGTGTAAGATTTAGACATAGGTATGAAAGAAAATAAAGAGAGAAAAAAATAATAAAACATTATAACCTTTTTTATTTTTTACATATCCTAAAATTTGATAAAGAAAGACATATTATAATAGAAATGAAAAATATACATTTTAATCGAATCTAATAAAATGTAAAAGCTTGTCCCAAATACAAGATGGGTTTTGGAAAGTTCAAATACCAATAAACATTTGGTCATAATTGGTTACATTCCAGTGCCATAATTTTTTTTTAATTCCTAAATTGCACCTCCATACCAAACCCATTACACCAAACGCCACTAATTATGTAGGATTTCAAAATGTAGTAACATTCGTGCAAGTTTCCAATCATTAAAGGTATTTAGTGACTCTATATATCTAATCATTAACACAAACAAATTGGGTTGAATTAGGTGGAAAACTTCTTGCTTGTAAAGACAGAGATCAATGAATATTCGATCCTATTCTCTTGCAGGCGAGATGTCCTTTTGGAAACAGTCTCTCTAACTTTGGATAGAAATAAGGTTGTCTACATCTCACTTCTCTCATAAACCATGAAAGACCGTATTTGACAAGGTTATTACTTTCTTATTTTAATCATTAGCATTATTAAAAATAATTTACAGTCCTTATCTTCGTCACACTATATAATAAATAAACAAAAGAATTTAATTATTTTTCTCACATTTTCAAATTCACTAGTTGATCACTCAATTTAATGAATATTCTAATTTGATATGCTGCACATTTTAATCATGCGAATATAAGGCCTCTTCCAACATTAAACTCTTTTTCACATCTTCTTCGTTGCCACATCAATGTCAAGTCACCTATTTCTTACTTCCCCATCTCATGACACACTCTTACCAACAACATCTTTTTCTCATTTCTTCCTTACTTCTTTCCCAATATTTTATTATTTATAATTAATTAAATATAAAATAAAACATTACACATTTTTATTAAAAAAAACTTTTTATTAATAAAATAAAACACTACATTAATAAAAAAAACATTACAGTAGAAGAAAAATTACATTATTAAAAAAACATTACATTAAAAAAAAATAGATTATATTAATGGAAAAGACGTTACATTTAATTAAAATAACTTTTAACTTTTAAGAAAGGGGCAATTACGGTTTTTAAGTAAAAGGGTAACATTAATTTCACAACAAAATAAAGAAGTTCCTGATTAATTTCAAGTCAATTAAGGGTATCTTGATACATTTTTTTGTCAACGTGACAGACCATGTAAGCGATGAGGCAGTTCATGTACTTAGCCACACCATCATCATCTTCTCCGGCAAAATCCCGGCAAAACTACAATTTGATTTTCTGACGATGAGTCACAACCACTACTATCGTCCACCACAACCAAGACAGTCTATATGAACTGATTGCTGGAAAATAAAGTTATAAGTGCACCGAAATTTCACAAGATAAGAAGATGATGGCGTTACTGCCTCCCTAGATTAACACATCGGCAAAAACATATTGACTCGTCAAAACACTTGTTAGTTAATTCTTTGTCATGTAACATTTTTTCAGTGTCGAACAAAGCAAAATGAAACTTGGGTTGCCTAAAAACTTGTTCTTGTTATGTAACAAATTGTAGCCCAAATGCTAATGGGACCATGTTGTGTTGTGATTTTTGGCAGATCAAACTCAAGGGAGAGATGGTGAAGTTGATTTGTGCAGGCTGTTATACTTATCCTCATATGTCGTCGACGTCTAGAACTAATTGATATTGATTTGGTAACATTTAGACTAGGCTAGCTCTATTTATACTTTCCATTTTGGAGCAATCGGGTTCTTTTTAATAAACGACACTTAAGAACTTTGATTATCCATGTTGCATAAGTTCAAATTTAGTCTTCTGTTTTGACGTTTCCGGTGTCTAGGAACCTTCATACCTTCAAATCTTGAACGCGTTGGTCTAGTGGTCCAAGGTGGAGGTGGGAGGCTTTGCCTCTCTGGACGTCCCGGGTTCAAATCCCTGCCATTTGTGTTTAATTACTAACATGGGTATACTAAGTACTAACAACTAATATTTACCGTTATAAACAATTTACAAATACAAACATACGTATCAGCCCAAAAGAATACAATCCTACTTTTAGAAATAAAAACAAAAAATATAGGAAGAAAACAAAAGGTACATACATAAAACATGTTAACACTCACGGGTATTGTTTGTTTCCATAGCCTGGAAAGACATATTGGCCCCTTATCTTGCAATCCATAATTCTATATGAATTCTGTACTTTATCATGGAGCACAATGGCTGCAAAACTTGTGTCCTGAAAGTTTATGTGTTACTTTTACTAATATTACTATCAAATCAATCTGTGAATGCCAATGTTAGCAATCAACTATGTGATTTTCCGGCTGTTTTCAACTTTGGTGACTCAAACTCGGATACTGGCGGCTTGTCTGCGGCTTTTGGCCAGGCCCCTCCACCCAATGGGGAGACATTTTTCCATCGTCCGGCTGGTAGATACTCTGATGGGCGTCTGATCATCGACTTTATATGTATGCAATTTTGACCATCCTAAAGTAATATGTCCAGCTTGTGTTTGGGTTTACATAATATAGCTTAAGTTTACGCAATCATGTTCTAGTGATTCGGTATCAAATATCAGTGATTCCTTTATACTACGAGTTCATAAGTTTAATAAATTTTAGTGTAGTCATGGCATACTTATGGTTATACTAAAGGTATTTGATGAAATCTAAAATATATATGATTTTTGAAGTAAAAATGAATTTCAGTTTCAATAAGATTAACCACTGAATTCCTGTTTTTACAGTGCAGAGTTTGGGGTTACCGTACCTCAGTGCATTTCTAGATGCTTTGGGTTCAAACTTCACCCAAGGAGCCAACTTCGCCACAGGTGGTTCAACTATTAGACCTCAAAATACAACTCGCCATCAAAGTGGTTTGAGTCCCATCTCCTTAAACGTTCAATCGTATCAGTTCAATGATTTTTATCATAGGACTCAAATTATTCGCAAAGGTAACATCCCATACAGATACATAAAATGTTATGATGTTTGTATTGTATAGTCATCTAACGTCTAGATCTTAAAGCAGACAGTAGGCTCTTTGAGGAATTACTTCCCAAATCGGAAGCTTTTTCACGTGGTTTATACACGTTTGATATTGGGCAAAATGATTTGACTGGTGGTTTGTTGTTAAACTTGTCTATCGATCAAGTCAAACAATCGATTCCTGATATCCTAGGTCAGTTCAAAACCGTCATTCAGGTGAGAGATTTCGAAGTTTTTAAGATGTAATTTGTTGTACTAAATTTATGTACTGAATTATGATTGTTGATCAAATTTCATACAATAACTATTAGGCTGTACACAATAACGGAGCAAGATCTTTTTGGGTACACAATACTGGTCCAATCGGGTGTTTACCGTACATATTGGAACATTTACCAATCAAGCCGGAACAAAAAGACAGCTACGGATGTGCTAATCCGTTTAACGAACTAGCCCAGTACTTTAACCTTCAGTTAAAAGATCTCACGGGCCAGCTACGTGAGGAACTTCCTGAGGCCGCAATCACCTATGTCGATATCTATAAAGCAAGATATACACTCATTAGTGAAGCAAGCAAGCATGGTAAATATTCATAGTTTTGACAGAAAAGAAAAGTGTTCTATTTCATGCTTGTAAGAGTTGTACAAATGTTTGTTGAATATGTAGGATTTGAGCATCCCCTTAGAGCCTGTTGCGGCTATGGCGGAAAGTACAACTATGACACACATGTTGGATGCGGCGGAAAAGTAAGCAACGACGGGAAAGAGATTTTGGTAGGATCTTGTAAAGATCCTTCGTCTATGATCATATGGGATGGAATACATTATACCGAAGCAGCGAATAAATGGGTTTTTGATCATATTGTAAACGGGTCATCGTCTGATACATTGGTCCCATTACACATGGCTTGCCACAGGAAATGAGACCCAAACTAACTATTGTATGTGCAAATTCTAACAAGTTCTTTGGTTCCATGTACCATAGTGTCGTTATGGTAAACAATATTATCATAACAAAAAAGATGTGGATCAATTGTGTAGCTCAATTCGATATCAAGTTGATCTTGATCATGACAAAATCACCAAAGCCACGAAAACTTAACACACACATACAATCATATACCGTGTTCTATTGCGTTAGTAAGAAATTTTAAGCCAAAGTGACCAAATCAATTGTTCCGAAATCAAGAAAAAGACCAGGAAAACAAACACACACCACATACAGTAGATCAGTCATATAACATGTTATATGGCATTAAAAACAAACTTTAAACTAACTCAGAACTTAACTCAGCTAGATCGAACACAAATCAGATGGTGAGATCGAGGTCTCGACCTATTCGATGGCATACCAACCTCTTCTTGTATGTAACATATTACTACTTCACCAAGACTTGTCAAGGAATTGACCTTCTTGTATCTTTTTTGGAGCATATCATAGATTATGAGTTGATTTCCCCGTTTCAACATAAGAACTTCTCCCTCGCCAAAGATAGTACTTGGAACAAACCCATGGAGAAAACTTGTTCTTGGAGATGATGGCAGAAACGAAGATACTTGTGACCATGATTGCGAAGAACCATGATCATCGTCCATTGCCCATAACTCATATTGGTCTGCAGGTTTATAGTAGATAAAGCATAGACGATCCTTTAGCTTACCTAGACGAAAGATCGGGTTAGTGTAACCAATTCGATTAAATTGTATCTCTGAAAATCTCATATTCTTGACATCAAGACCGAGTATCAATGGCTTGCTGTCAGTATGTACATAAGCAAGCCAATACAGATTCCCATTTAGAAGAGTAGCCGCATCATGATAATAGAAAACGACATCGTTTCATCTCTATTGGCCGGCTTACTCCATGACCATGTGTTAAAATCAAAGACATCACAAGATCCTAAACCAACGTTAAGATGATTAACTTGTAATCTAATAATCTTTAACTCATCATCTCCGTAAACAAATCCATACACGTAGTAACGACGTTTACCATCATCGTCCAAAAGAGGCTTATTATCAGGAACTTCCAACACTCCAGTTTTTGAAAAAGACCTCCCGGTTTTTGGTTCTTTGGCTTGGCTAGTTTCTAGCTAGCGGGTAAAAAAAAGGATACAGCAGGTAAAACAGTAAAACACCCCAAGGTAATTAATGTTTCAGACGCAACAGATGAATGTGTAAAAATTCTACTCGCAAATAAGCATTCAACTTTCCTTCTACTTCATACTGTACAAGTCTACCTCTCAAAGTGTTAAAATGTACTTTGATGTGGCATATCCCTTTGATTTTTAACAATACAATCCCAATGAATATATATATAATAATAAAAAACACAGGATTTTTCGGAAATTTTATAAACCCAGTCTTTTAGGTCTAAGATACGTTGAAGAACCTTGCTTCAATCCAGGCATGGAGATTGTTTGTTGTTGTTTCAGCCTCTTCTCTCTATCTATTGCGTTTCTTCTTATTGCGGCTTCGGCATTTTGTTTTCTCAAAGTCTCCATTTCTTCTTCCATGGCAGACTTTTCTTCTTTCTGCTTCTTTTTGTGCTCCAACATCGACGTGTCTGAGTCCTTAACCGAAAAGAACATGGGCCCCAATTCGGCCAACCACTGTGGTTCAACTGAAGTTGCACACTGCATGTATTCCTTGGTTGTCAAAATCAGCTCGTGATACACTACATAGTCGGGGGTGTAACCTAAACCGTACAGAGCTGAGCTAGGGTGCAAATGACATGGCATCCCGTTCCTACAGTTAACATATTCACCAATCCCTTTAAGTCTTGCAGCATTCTGGAAGTAAGCCGAACAAATTGCTTTTCTTACAATGTCCCAGTCAGGCCCACAAGACGTGAGTGGGATTTTGAGTGTTTTTAATATGTCTAATAGCTGAGATCGTACTTCACGGGCCTTTCGTAGTCCTTTCACTTGTAGAAAATGATCGTTACACCAATCTCCACGGTATTGATTAGCTTTCCATTGTTGGTAAACGTTAAGTAGGGTTAAATGATCGGATTCGGGCACGAAAAACTTTTCCCGAGCAGCATCACTTTCCTCTGCCCGGTCCTTGGGCCTAAAGAATACAGACGGGACCGAGAGCATGGATACAACTGTAAGAACTTCATTCAGGCATTCCAATTGTTCTCCCATTAGGAGCATCTTGGCTAGTGGTGGATCTAGTGGAAACTCAACCATTTTCCATCCGAGATCAGTTAAACTTCCAGTATTGTTCAAAGCACCCAAAACCCATAACTGGTACATTGAGTTGAGAATATTATCTTGAGGAGGAGGGTCCATGAAGTCGAAATCCAACAGGTTCTCAATTTTTAGAGACTTAAGCAGCAGAACAATATTACCCAGATTGGTCCTCTGAATTTCTGGGACGGGCTGCGGAAGCATTTCGTTTTGGTATGCGGTTTCTGTAAAAAGACGGTAGCACGTTCCCGGTCCAGTCCTACCTGCCCGACCTGCTCGCTGGTCAGCGGCAGCTCGACTCACAGGGAAAACCTGAAGAGCATCCATACCCATACGCGGATTATACACCTTCATTTTACTGTACCCCGTGTCAATGACATAATAGATTCCATCCACGGTCAAAGACGTTTCAGCAATGTTTGTAGCCACAATGCATTTGCGGGTCTTTTCTTCAGGTTTCTCGAAAATTTTAGCCTGCAAGTCAGCAGGAAGTTGAGAGTAAATGGGGAGGATCAACATCTTGGAAACTACTTGTCTCGTGGTTGACACGAGCTGTTCCATACGTTCAGCTAGGGCATAACAGGTGGCTTCAATCTCGTCTTGACCGGTCATGAAGATGAGTATATCACCATCACCGCTCGTGATGTGGATCGTCATCGCTTGTTTCACAGCAGCTTCTACATAATCTTCACATGGGGTTTTACTATACAAGATTTTTACAGGGAACGTTCTCCCGGGAATGTGGAAGATCGGGACACTGCAAAACGTAAATTACTAAATATGAACACTACCATAAATGATACTACATAAATATATAACTATGTAATGGAACAAAGAGAATACCTCCCAAAGAAGTCCGAAAATTTCTGAGCATTGAGGGTGGCTGAAGTGACGATGAGTTTAAAGTCTCGGCGCCTAGCAACAACTTTTTTAAGGATTCCAAAAAGTACATCTGTGCTTAATGATCTCTCATGGGCTTCGTCCATCACAATGACCCTACAATATTGCATGCAAAGTTAGATAGAGTCCAAAGTCAATCATCAACTAATTACATATACCACATACCATTAGACATTATATAAAATGCTTACCGATATTTGTCAAGATCCGAATCTTTCAACGTCTCGCGGAGAAGCACACCATCAGTCATGTACTGTAAACCGAAGAACACAATGAACATTTAGATATCTTAATACGAGTTAAATATTAAATTTTCTAACACCAGAGCTAAGATTGTAGAAAACTTACCTTTATAACAGTCTTGGGCCCGGTCACGTCCTCAAAACGGATGGCATAACCAACCAAATCTCCAAGCTCCGTTTCCATCTCTTCACTAACTCTTTTGGCGACACTCATTGCTGCCACACGCCTTGGTTGAGTACAACCAACTACGCCGGTTGATGTATATCCATCTTCATGTAAATACTGCAAATAAAAGCTCCCAATGTTACGAATCAAAACTAGCATGACCCTATGCAATGCGACCAGACCAACCACTTCACGGTCAAGAGCGAATGGCCATGGTCGTGACTCGTTTCACTTCGCAACTCAGTTGTTAATATATAAGCTAAAATTATCAATGGTTCGTGTGAAATGAATTTTATTTTGAAATTATAGATAGTTAGGTGAAATGAACTGCTGTGCTTAAAGTAATGAAAGTTTGAAAGATGAGTGGTTGCGATTAAAAATTATGGGATGTTTGAAAAATGAGCGGTTGTGATTGATTAAGAAACGCATATAAAGTTTACTGGCCTAGGGGGTTAAATGTATTATGAACAAGAATAGATAAGCTGCAGCACAGAAAATAGAAATTACGGTTGGGAAGTTACCTGGGTCAACTGTGTAGTCTTTCCGGAACCAGTTTCACCTACAACTACCACCACTTGATTCTCTCGTACCACCTATCCCATAAAACAAGCAAGATAAAAATGAAGGGGTCACCTCACAATTAACAAATAATCTATAAGTTATACTGATATAGGTAGAAATCTTGGGGTCAACCCAAGTTACGCTTTATCTCTTACAGTTCGAAAGCCATATATATTTTTTTAAAACATAAAACATTCTACATATTAATAGCATTGAAGATAAGGAAATCTCAACCCGCTACATACAAATGGAACAACCCATGTTATGTTTTATATCTTACAGATTGAAAGCCAAAAATGAATTTTTAATGCAGAAAACATTCTACATATTATTAGTATTGAAGATAACTTTTGAGACTATGTTTAACAAAAGAAATTCAAACTTGAAACTTCACGTAGAGAATTTTTAGGTCAGCACCCAACCTGTCTTCCTCCCAATAAAAAATGGCCTGCTTTGACTGCTCAACCAGTTTAATTTTACATCAAGTTGAACAGTAGAGCTGTATATATAATACCTGCAGTAATTCATCTCGTACAGAAAATATTGGGAGGTACTGCCGCTGTTGTGAAAGTGAGTTTGATTTTGCAAATTCACTTACTGCTTCACCCTTTTTCAAGTGTTGCGCAAACTTTGCATCTTCTTTGAAATCAACTTCACCATCTTCACCAACTACAGCCGTATCAGCATCAATCTGACATTTAATTAAGCAAAACATTAGACAATATACAGGGTTTACTTTAAAATTGTATATAGTATCCGTAACCGAACAAGTTATTAACCTGCTCTGCCGACTTCTCAACTCCAAGAATGTTACCAAGCTGTGAACCAGCAAGTTCCCAAAAACGCTGACGTGATTTATTCTGACTTTGTTTCTCATGAACTTCACGAACAAGGTTGGAACCTTTTCTTGAAATGATTGCCATATCTGATGTGGGATCCTTTAGTGGCATTACAGGTTCTGCCTGCTTAGTAAATACAATCCTACCATCCAAGAACGGTGGCTTTGTATCTGAAATAAATAGATTAATGATATGCACCAGAAGTTTATGCTCGTAAAAAGAAGAAAAGAAAGTCAGGGGTGCTAAGTGTTATCTTTTAATATCGTTTATTAATTATTTGTTATTCTTGGCAATTACTTTTTGGCCAAGTTTAGGGTGTCTATTAATAAGGCCTGCTGCCAATTTGTTTAGGTATGGATATTGATATTGGGTCGTAGACTTGTGGAGTCCCTGGAGCTCGAAATCCAGCACTACCAATTTATCATTCAACTAGTGTTCCTTTGTGTTATTTCCTGTGTTTATCCTACTTCTCTGTTTTATTCTATTTGGTACATATCAATTAACATTATGCAACTGCCTCTTTAATGAACTTTAAATGCCGACTTAAAAAGTACGGACAAATAAATAAAAAAGAACCGTCAGAAAGTTATAATTATTTATACCATGTACAAGCAGAATAACCCTCCGTTCTTCCTCGTCATCAAACTCTGTCTGAACCTCTGTACCTCTCACAGCTCCAGATCTCAAAAGTTGCCGATCCTCCCATTGAGCATTATCTGCAGTTAGTTGTGATAGCTTCTTGCTCTGAGATAGTGTCATTGGGGTTCCATCTTTACGAACCTAAGATCCACAAATAAGACATAATTAGAAGCTTTAGTTATGTTAGAGCAAACATCAAAATAACACAGATTTCCTGTCAATTTCAACTCCTATTTTTATGAAGATGATGTATTCTTGGTGTCCAAACAACAGACTTCCCCTCCAAGTTTATTTGTTCCCACACAAACCCAGACTTCACACAAGAACTATGCTACTTCTTCTATTCGACACAGCACCATATTTTTAGCCAAGAATTTAAAAACATCTCACCTTCACCCATTGTTGATTTTATTTATCAAATACATTTTACTTTAAAACCCAACAAGGGAATCTGTCATAACTTAGACTTGCTCCTTTTCCAGCAAAACCATATTGCTAGTGCCATTTATTGCAAAAAGAGTATACTTGTTCAGTATTTGTTTCTGTTTATCTCAACCTCTATTAAATAAAAATGCATTTACTAGGTTCTTGAATTCTAACACTCGACAACACGCATCAAATTTTGATTTCTCCCTGCTTCCCTAAATAATTGTCCACTACAAAAAAACACATGCTTTAAAAATGTGTAACTATTACAATTTACTTTTCACATATATGACACCTTTCCCCTTCACCATTATTTGTTGCTTCTTTGAGGTTTGAGATTTTAATTCACACAGCACCAATACCCAGTCCCACGGGTATGTGGAGTATGGGAGAGAAAACATGTAATCCCACGGGTATGCTGAGTATGCGAATATTGATTACAATTACGGATAATATGAAAATTTTAATCATTTATATCTAACATTTTTCGAAGTGGAAAATTATGGTGAGACAAACTAAAATAGTAAGGTGGAGAGTTTTTTTGGGACAGAGAGAGCAAACAATATAATATGAACATATATATATATATGTAGATGTAGATGTAGATATGGTTACTACATGGCATACTAAAGCAGTAGAACATATAACACGTACCAATCTTTTTGTCACCTCTGCTTGTTTCTTCTGGACAGAAGCCTCATCGCCAAGATAAAATGATGAGCTATCAGCATCGAATGCAGTGGTGCCTTCTTCTGTGTCATACCTATTATGAACATAACAAGGTTAATACTGAAGCGGCTTGTACAATAACACCATCAGTAATGATTGATCAAGTCACAAACATTAAGAACTTCGCATCAACAAATTTAAAACCCGTGGTACGCATATAATGAGACCCCTAACAGATTTGATTAATCATCACAATTTCTAGAAAGATATCCTATATTAATAAATGAGCTTACCATGCACGATCAGAGTTGTACTCCATCTCTAACCGCATACTCTCAGTTATCTCTGGATTAATAAATTTTTCCTTTTCAGCCTCTTCATCCTGTATACACAGAAACAATATAAATTATAATAAGTCAAACAAAAGACGAAAGGCTAGATGCTTACTTTAATGAGATTTAGAAAACAAGAATAAGTGAAAACAGGATTGTACCTCTGCAGGTAGTGAATTTGTTGCAGAGGATGGTCGCTGAGACCTTCCACCAGATCTTGAAGTTGATGATCTAACAGATCCAGACGCCCTTATAGGAACTGGTGAAGGCGCTACACTGTCCCATGGAGAAGCGCCATGCCCTATTAGGGTTCCAAAAATAGTTAGCAACTAGGTAAAAACAACCGGCAAGAATAGAGGTTGTGGTTTCAACCCATTCCTTTACGAGTGCCTTTTTAATACATACATCTCCTCACAACTTTTTATTTAATTCAAAAAATTACTACCAAAATAAAATAACATATGTAACCAATTTCACAAATTAAATATTTATTGAAAAGGTTTGAGACAAAAGTTGTTCAAAGTCAACCCAACCACGCCCGACAATCCTTCCTTCCTGATCTGCACATTTTGCCACGCCTAGTAAAAAGCATAGCTGTTGGCAGGATTTAATTAGCATACCAGATTGAGGAGTATTGCTTCCAAGCCAAGGGGAGACCAATCTTGCATCAGGAGAAGCACCAACCAACATTGGTGATGGATGATGCCTGCTACTACCATTTGAATGACTATCACGGCGCGGTGATTCTTCCCATTCCCACCTTCCATCATCCCAATCAGATCTGCCTACAATACCCAGAGACACAAACACTATGAATTTGTTATGAGAAGCAAATACAACCACTAGAATAGACATCATTAGTTAAATAATTGCAGTTTCCACTATTGAGAGTCCAACCATAGAAGCTATGCTTATTCAGTTAAGCTCTTAATATAAAGTAATAAATCATTCTAAAGTAATTACCATACTACATACCAGGGGTTCTCCTTGAACTTTCATATCTGCTTCTTTTATTCCCGTAGTCTCTGTAATCTCTTCCATGACGAGGTGATGGATCTGAATTGTCTCGATCATCCCTATAAGTGGTATATGAGAAAGCCTAAGACTCTTTGAATAATAAAGTAAGTTAGCTAGCCTAAACCTAACATATTTGATATCTTTTTTTTTTATTAGGTAGTCTTTTCATCTGCCCATTAGTCATAGCGTGTCATTGTGGGTTTAGTCAACATGTTGATTCTTAGAGCTCTAGGTTAAATTAACAGCCTAGCTTATCGGAATAAAAAACTTCCTTCATTCTCACTACTATTTATTGTTACATAATCTTTGCAATTTTGTGTAAATCTACATCTCTTTTTTATCTTTATTTTCTATTCGTTATCTCTTATCTCTATCTTAGAATAAAAGTCCAAACTGTTTTTTTTTTAAATGCTTACATGTCACTACCTAAATTTATTTTGTAATGGGTTTTTTTGTTTAAACAAATCTACTTTGAGGTCATAAATAGTTTTATTGTTTTTCAAAATAAATAAGTTGAAATTAAGCACCTATCCCACCAACATATTTTAGCCGTAACCTAATGAAAATCAGTCGACAATCCCATGATTTTTGCAATATTGAGTTCGAATTATTTATTTGAATGTGCATATATGTATTCATTTCCCTTCTTAATTTTTTGTCCATTGTATTCTATTAAAGCCAAGAGCTTCTTTTTTTGATATCTCCATTGTTTTCAAGGCTCTTGGATTTCACCTAGCTAATTTCATGTAGAAAATTGGTAACAAATAACCACATCCCTGGTTTAGAATCTTTCAAACTCAACAAGTCAGACCATAAATGACCACGAGCCCTTGGTTCATTAGGACTTTAGGAGCGTGCAGATTAACCACATTTAACAAGGTCCCATTAGAACGCAAAGGACTGCATACCACAAGAAAATGTCGAGTTTTAAACTTTTAATAACATCCAATATCTATAGGAAACAGAAGGATCCCATAAGCATAACAAACCTTCAGACAAACCAACAGCTTCTACCCCAATAAAATCAAAGATAGACCTCCCCCAAAGAAGGTTGTAACAAAAAAAGGTATTACCCGAAAGCTTAATTAGTCTCTTGGATTGCGCCCCTAAGGGGGGAGGGAGTGGGTTCGGGTAACACATCGGCTACACCTTGGGTAACACGGCTACATCGCCGCAAGTCCATCGGGTAATGGAAATCGGGTATGAGATCGGTTAGTTTGAGTGAGAGAAAGAAGAAGAGAGAGAGGAGCGCAAGAGAGAGAGAGAGAGAGAGAGAGAGAGAGTGTGTGTGTGTGTTTACAAACCTAAAATAGCCGTTTGTTTGTGTGTGTGCTGTCTAGATATATACCATATATATATATATATATATATATATATATATGTTGTTGGATATTAATCTTGACTTGTTAGTTTTATTTATTTAGCATGTTTTATTTATTTAGTAGTGGGTTGAGTTGGTTTTTAGTTTTACCGAGTTTGATGGGAAGTTAGGAAGTAAGGAATAGTTGATTTATGATCAAAAGAAAGAAAGGAAGTCTGGCTAAGAAAGAAGAATGATATAAAAGTCTGGTTGTCACATGTGGAGTGCTATCCAAAAAATGATGATGCATATATTTAGTATGTGTTGTCACTTTCAAAGGCAAGGAAAGAATAATGTGGATGAATTATTGGTACAATTCTTGTCAATGAAAGACAAGACCGGATATCATTTTATTTTGCAGGAATTAAAGAAAACCGAGACCGAGGGGTTCAAACCGAGTAGAAAGACTGTTTGTGAACAAAGATCGAGTGTTCACATTAGACCGAAGTCGTGAACGAGAAG
>JAOXNX010000026.1:515029-525829 GCA_028566075.1 Solidago caesia
CACTAAACATAATATTAAACATACTATAGACTAAAACATACTTTCTAACAATGACACCATGACCCCTATATTTAGTTTATACTCCAATAGACACGGTAATGATGATGTTATTTGTGAATGAATTGAAGAGAAGATGAAGTTAGCACCGAGGGAGGTGGAGAAATTGATGTTACATAATGCTGGATATTTAGCTCAGAAACGCCTTGCTCGCGGTTTAAGGCTTAATTACGTAGAAGCCGTTGCACTTATTGCCACTCAGGTATGTCCTATATCAAATATTTCGATAATTAATGGTTTGATTTTCATTTTGTTTTGATTATCTGATGTTGACATACTACTTTAGAATAGATAAGCGTTTGGAAATGTATTCAAGTTTATTCTAAACTCCGTTGTATGTATCCAACTTAGACGCTTCTATTGTCTGCATCAAAAACTGTCCGTTGTTTGGAAATAATTGTCATTTATATGAATTTTGCAGCAAAAACTGTCATAGATTTCAGAAAAGTAAAAAATCAAAATAAATAAATATCCGTTTGATTATGAAGGTGAATTTATATTTCGGCATGTTGTAGGTAGTATTAATGAAGAAGAGGTAGAGTTCACCTTTTGAGTTAAAAGTATAGTATGAACATGTTGGATGTTTAAATTGGGAAAGATTTTCTATAAAGTTTGAATTTGAGAAGTTCGTTGTTTTATTCAAAGTTGGAGAGTGTATTTCCCTTTTTGGAAATGTGGGTGTGGAACTTTTTTGATGTTGTACCTGAAGATAGTTTCTCTGACCTATTTTTAGATTTTGGAATTTGTACATGATGGTGACAAGAGTGTGGCAGAATTAATGGATCTTGGGAGACAGCTTTTAGGAAGGTACATTGTCCTGTAATATATTACTTGAGAAAACTTTCTTCATGTATAAGGTGTTATTATAGATATTGATAACTGTAGGTTTCTGTACACCACTTGTTATTTTTTTATGAAGTCTGTAATGAAAATACTAGATCGTATGTGAACTGGACTTGAAATTGTTTATACAAAGAACAATCGTGGATGGTTAAAACTCTTTTGGTTGCTAATCGAAAACTATAAGATTCAGGGTTCCACAAAATTGCTTTTTTGTTTTTCTAATCCGGTGTATTATACTGTCATGCTCCCAGTTGTTGCTATAAGCTGGTTTTCTTTAACAATCAATTCTTACATATTTTCTTCTTGTTCAACAGAAGACAAGTTCTTTCAACCGTTCCACACCTTTTAGACTCTGTTCAGGTAACTTCCTTTCTTTCTTTTTTTTTTCCTTTTTTTTTTTTTTGCATTTGATCTCGAAGTTTCCTCGGTTTCTTTTGTATTTGCACTTAATTTTGTCCCACTTTGCACTCCCACTTAATTTGCATTACTTTTTCTTCCTTAATACTGAGAACATGTAAATTACTAAAAGTTATATTTCCTTATATATTGGCTTTATCACCTGGAAGATCGGAATTCTCTTCACAAGGGGCTGCTTGCTGCTCACCCGGGCGCGGGAGCAGAAGGAGGGACTTGAACCCTCAACCTCAGCCTTGGCATGCTCTATTATATTTCATATATTTCATTTAAAAATGCAGAATACTAACTTCCTGAGACATTAATGCTCAAATAGATTTTTGATAACTCCTGTATTATGGTAGATTTAGAGATTCTTGTTCTATAGTGATGATTATACATGACTGTTATTTGGAAGTCTTGTTCAGGTCGAGGGGACCTTTCCTGACGGCACAAAGTTAATTACTGTACATGATCCAATATCAACCGAAAATGGAGATTTGGATCTAGCTTTACATGGGTCTTTTCTTCCAGGTAATCAATATGTGCTTTCATCTTAGAGATTCGTTTGACTTAGTTTGTCTACTTAGATATCATAATTAGCTTCACATCTGTAGTGTTTTGGATTGGTTGATCTTGTGCAAGCCAAGTGCTTTTAACACTAATCCTTTTTGCATTCACTTCAAAAGTATTCTTTCTATGTATTGGCACATTAATGTTCTTACATGAACTTTTTGTTTTTATCCTTACCGAGTTCAGCATACCTGTCTCGTCCTTTTGGTCTGTTTAGATGTCAATTATCCATAGTAACAACCATTCTGGGTTGAGAATCGTTACTTTTCTTTCTCAAATATGTTCCAGAGTTCGGAACTTCTCTTCATGCCATTGAGCTGCGTTTGGCAAATACAGTGTATCATAATACACTCATTATCTCTCTGATATCATCACTAAAACTTGTTTGAGGTCACTGATTTTTTGGAAACTTTATTGCTTCTGCAGTTCCTTCACTTGAAAAGTTTCCAGTTATAGAAGGTGGTAAGATTCCCGGTGAAGTGAGCTTTGGACAGGGGCATATAGTGCTTAATTCTGGAAGGGAAGCTCTAACCCTTAAAGTAACTAACGACGGAGATAGACCAATACAGGTGGTTTCCTTTGTTCATTTAGTGCTTTTTCTTCTGAAATTTCTAGTAATATTCTTTGTGCTAACATATCTTTGTTTTATGGATGCTTGGTGTAAACTGATTTGTGTTAAATCCGACTGATATGTAGTCTTGGTTTTCAAATACTATAAGAGTAAATTTTGTCCCATTTCATATGTGTTACTATGATATCAGTATTTAAATGATGCTTTTATTAATATTATTTTCATTAATATTTTACAAGTGTCCTGCCTAAGATGGAGCGTAAGTTGTTGTATTTATTTATAGTTTTGTATGATTTCAACTGATGCTTTTAACAAGTGTATGATATTAAGATATGTGTGTATTTTCTAAAATAATCGATCAGTTTTTCCTTCAATTGTCAGCTTGTATCTGTTATTTATGTAATTGATCACAGAATGATAATGATCACAAAACTTTCAGGTTGGCAGCCATTATCATTTTATTGAGGTCAATTCATCTTTGATTTTTGATCGTCGAAAAGCATATGGCATGAGATTAAATATACCGGCGGGAACAGCTATTAGATTCGAGGTCAGACAGTGAAACTTTTTGCTTTCATATTTTCTAGTGTAGTTCCTTAAGCGTTAATATTAATTACTCTTGATTGGGATAATAAGTTCTCTTTGGCAAACTGTGAAGTATATTTACAAGCATGACATGCAATCATTCTTACCTACTTTTCTAGCCAGGGGATTCAAGATCTGTCACTGTTGTAAGGATCGGTGGCAATCAAGTTATAAGAGGAGGTAATGCAATTGCAGACAGTCCTGCCAATGATGCAAATGTTGAAGCAGTGATGGAGTCTGTACGCTCAAGAGGATTTGGCAATCTAATAGATACTAATACCAAGTTAATAAATCTAAAGTTCTTGTTCTGATTTCTTTAAATGTTTCATATATCTCTATATATAGTATAATTGTTTGTGTTTTCATTTGCAGTAATGGTTTGATTGTAGAAGGATTTCCCCTGGCTTGTAAAATGACCCATGAGGCTTATGCTAATATGTATGGTCCTACTGTTGGAGACAAAATTCGTCTTGGTGACACTGACTTGTTTGCCGAAGTTGAAAGAGATTTTGCTGTTTTTGGGGATGAGTGTGTATTTGGTGGAGGAAAAGTTATAAGAGATGGAATGGGACAAGCTTCAGGGTATTCTGCATCTGATTGCCTGGATACCGTCATTACAAATGCTTTGATAATCGATTATACAGGAATTTTCAAAGCAGATATAGGTATTAAAGGAGGTTACATTTCTTCCCTTGGGAAATCAGGAAATCCTGATGCCATGAATGGTGTCTCCGAGAACATGATCATCGGGGTGAGTTTATGACATCATGGTAGAACCCTATACTCAGCAGTCCTAACAGTGGGCAGAGTGGCCCTTCGACTGGATTGGTGTGTGTTGAGAAGGATTGGGTTGATACGAAACACTTTTTTTTTGGATTTGTGGGTCAAATATGTGGATAATGACCTATCTTTTTGAATAAAATGATGTAGGAGGTATCATCATCAAATATCCACTTGGGCACTTTTGACCTGTTTGACCTTTTAGAAATAAAGCATTACCCAAATCGACTAGGTCGAAATTGCCACCCTTATTTCTAACATATGATTTGGTCAGGTTAGCACTGAGGTCATTGCTGGAGAAGGCATGATAGTGACAGCTGGTGCCATAGATTGCCATGTGCACTTCATATGCCCTCAATTGGCATATGAAGCAATATCTAGCGGTAAGATCCTTACATGTCAACCTACAAATAAAATGTAATGAATATTAATGTAGTTACCCTGAAGGCAATCGAATAATCTTGAACTCTACCTGAGAATCAAAGCTCAAGTTTAGGCAGCTTCTACATGCTTTTTCAACTCTAGTTTAATTTTTTTTTTCTTGGGTGTGATGCTGTGTAGGTATCACAACAATGATAGGAGGCGGGACAGGACCTGCTGAGGGGACACGTGCAACTACATGTACTCCCGGACCTATACATATGAAATTAATGCTGCAAGCCACCGATGACAT
This sequence comes from Solidago caesia, assembly GCA_028566075.1. Lineage (NCBI taxonomy): Eukaryota > Viridiplantae > Streptophyta > Magnoliopsida > Asterales > Asteraceae > Solidago > Solidago caesia. Next base: position 519,505 of record JAOXNX010000026.1, read on the forward strand.
ACCAATTAACTTTGGATTCACTGGGAAAGTATACTTTCTTTTTGAATGGAGAAATAATTTCTTTATTTTTAACTTCTTATAAGAGGTGGAAATTTCCACCTTTTTAATTATGAATGGGTTTTTTTGGTTATGGTTTATCCCTAATGGTCAGGTCAAATGGGTTCAAAGTTGCACAAAGTGTACTTTTTGATGCTTATAGCCTCCTAAATTGTTTTAGTTTCAAGTCATATTAATTAAAACATTTGACTATGATGGACACAAAGATGTTTGTAATTCAATCCAACCCGAATTGACCCATACTATAAACAACCATTTTCAATCCTACCCAGCTACCCCACCTGTGCATTTTGCCATATTAAGCATTTATTAACACGTACACCAGTTAAGGGCCCTTTTCTTCATAATGCGGAAGTGCGTTTACTATGTTTTGTTGAAAATACAACATCAAATTACGTGGCACTCCACATCAGCATGCTTAGTCTTTATGTTGACCCATTATTTTGGTTAGTGGATCACTTAGTGGTCCTAGTTTTTAGGTAGCAGTTGGTTTTTATTGGGTTTTAGTATACCCACGTTCTGGTTTTGTAAGCCTATATAAGGCAGTCTTTTGTTCAGTTAATTTAGTCAGAAACTTAGAAAGATACTTGTGTGTTCAAGTGTGTGTGAGTTATATTTTCTGATTCAACATCTTTGGCATCCAGGGGAATAGTGCTAAACCAGAAGGGCTACATGAAATAATCAGGGCTGGTGCAATGGGACTGAAGCTCCACGAGGATTGGGGAACAACCCCTGCTGCTATAGACAACTGTTTGGCGGTTGCTGAGCAATATGACATCCAGGTTTGCTTCTCTGTTACAACTTCGAGGGAATATGAAGATTTGAGTTACTTTCACTTGTCTTCTTTTTTCACTAAATTTTTGTTGTGATAGGTTAATATCCACACTGACACCTTAAACGAATCTGGATTTGTTGAACATACAATTGCCGCCTTTGAAGATAGGACAATTCACACATACCACAGGTAAAGGCTTTTTCTGACCACTTGTTAGACACTTAACTAAAATATAATTGTAGTCGGCTGGTGTTTGCTAGAATTTATTAGATGTACTAGTTTTTGTTTCAGTGAAGGTGCAGGTGGTGGTCATGCTCCAGATATTATTAAAGTATGTGGTGTTAAAAACGTTTTACCCTCTTCAACGAATCCAACACGTCCTTACACTAAAAACACAATAGATGAGCATCTGGATATGCTGGTAGGTTCATTTAGAAAAGAACAAAAAATTATTTTTGCGGTTATATTTTCTTTACTCATGTTAGCCGATATTCCACAGATGGTCTGCCATCACCTTGATAAGAACATACCTGAAGATGTACATTTCGCTGAGTCACGGATCCGGGCTGAAACAATTGCTGCGGAAGACATTTTACATGATATGGGGGCAATAAGCATTATATCATCTGATTCACAGGCTATGGGCCGCATTGGGGAGGTTAGTTTTTAAACACATCTGAGAAAGGACTTGTTAATCAGTAGCTGATACTTCAAATTTGGTGTGATCATGTATCAGGTAATTACCAGAACTTGGCAAACAGCTCACAAGATGAAGTTACAAAGAGGATCGACTGATGGTAACATACCACAAAACGACAACCTTCGCATCAAACGTTTCATCGCCAAGTACACAATAAATCCAGCAATAGCTAATGGTTTCTCTGACCATGTTGGGTCAGTTGAGGTTCGTAATCAGAAACCTGTGGCATCTTTCATGTTAGAAAACCTATGAGTTTTGGTTACAGGCTCACAACTTGTATGGTTGTAAATATCTAATATCATATATGTTATCAATTAACTGAGGTGACAAGATTGGAATGCCAGGTGATGGGTCAAAATTGGTTTAGGTTTAAATTACTTGAAACATGCCATTTTTATTATTGGTCTAGACGTCCTGGTTCTGGTTGGGTCCACATTCACATTTTTTTTTGTCCATTACAACAACATAACCTGTTGAATAAAATGAATTAAGAGTTTGTATCCTTTAATAATAGACTTGGTAGACTTCGACTTATTTGAACCATTCTCGTTTTAGCTTCTTTTTTTTTTTGCTTTCGATCTATTTGTTAATGGACCGGGATGTGCACCCTGTATTAATTAAAATGAACTGGTTGCAGGTGGGAAAGTTAGCCGATCTTGTAATTTGGAAGCCATCGTTTTTTGGGGTGAAACCAGAAATGGTGATTAAAGGAGGTGACATTGCATGGGCTAACATGGGGGATCCTAATGCAAGCATCCCTACTCCTCAACCAGTTAATTTGAACTATTTTTCCCGTTAATCATGCATTTTTAAAAATAAAGTTATTTTTTGACAGTGAAATTGTAAAAAATAATCAATCAATTAAATTAAATAATTGAATACACAAGAACCAACCCTCTTTTAACAAGTTACCCAACCCACCCATTTTTCCACCTTCAATAAAGACATAGGTAAATCTGACCAGTGACCTACGGAGTAATAAATATTTGCTTATTGATGGCTGACTTGACACTAAAGAGTCCAACTTCTGCCATATAATTAGTTTAGTATTTCGCATCTGTGGACCAGAAACGACACAAGTGTTATGAGTACAAATTGCAAAAACACCAAGAACATTGTCAGTACTTATGTATATATGTATATTGCATAAAAGTATTACTTCCAATCAACAAATTTGGTTTTATGACGAGCATTTCTTACGTAGACCAAATGAGTTTCTTACGATTGGGCATTAAAGTATGAAAAACACCACGTGTAACCAAATAAAATGGTAAACCCGTTGATAGAATAGATGACAACGTGAAGAAGACACATGACCATGAAAACCCAACCTCGAACATTTATGGAATAAAACAGTAACAAGGGTACCAAAAGTCAAGAGTTTTACCATTGTCAGGGGCAGAACGAATCACTCTAAAACTCATGACCCACTAACTACCCAAACCTGATAACCGGACTGTGTACCATGTACCATGACACGTGAACTACAAACCACGACCACTTAAATACTTGGTACATGTCAAGTCACTCAACTCCTATCTCATACACTTCAGTATAATTTGAGTGTGATTGTTTATACAACCTACTCTCAACTTAATAAAGAACTTGTATATTTTCTTTCCTAGACGATTTCTTTGTAATTTTATTGTGATTGTTTATACGGCCACTTGAGCATAAGCCATAGAACTCAGTCAAACAAGTGCTGAAAATCAGTCCATAAAAATCTAATTAGAGGTTGACTTGATACAAATCTGTATAATATATTGTCAGAACTTGAGCTTAGTTCAATCTCAAGCTTGTTGCACAAAACCAACCCCAACCCAGCCGGTATTCTCACACCCATGGTGACTCGAGCTCCACCCTAAACAAATACACTCAATGGAAAGGATGGAAGATCAAACTATCTAACTTTACTACTATCACCAATATTCTCATTCTTCTACATCAAGCAAAAACAAATTCAACAAAATCTTTCTGTCACTCAAGTTAATCTGTTCCTTTGGCAACCATGGAAGAATTGCCACCATATTTTGAAAAAACACCAGAAAGTAGAGCCTTTTCCTTCATTTTCAACCTGCACCAATTAACATTGTGTTAAGTGGACTCCTTAAATGCATACAATAACATGGAAGAAGATACGGGTATACTAAATAAATTTTAAAAAAAACTTAAACCTGTTGGCAGATCCAGGAATGTTCAGTTTTGGTGTATTTTCTGCTTTCTTTTTACCCGTCACTGTCTTCTTCCCCTTTACTGTAACTTTCTTTTGTTTCTTTGATGACTCTGAACCAGCTTCAAGTTCGTTTTTCTCTTGAATGACATTATCAAAATTACCAAAATTCTTGTCGTTGTACTCATCTGTTGCTGATACAAGGTCGTCATCACCATTTTTGAACTTATCAAAAGCACCATCTTCAACATATGGATCAAGAGGTATTTCATTACTAGTACTTGAGTTGACTGCCACCATGGGATCCGAAACTGGAAGAGGTTTTTCTCTTATATGTGCGGGTGGTTTAACAGATACTGGATTTGGAGGGCTCGGTTTCATTATTTCACATCTGATTTGCTTCTGAACCTTACCAAATGTGATGGGCTGTGTTGAGAACGTATCGACAAATCTGCAAAAATACACACCTTATCATTGAGAGTGATCTTGCATCAAAAGTTTGACAATTGAGGTCAAATGACTAGTTTTTAACCAAAAATATTACCCAATTGTTTGTTTACTGAGAAAAATATGACAAGCAGATAAATTGTATAACAAGTAGTATTGAGAAATAGGAGAAGAAGAATAAAGAAAACTTCAACGAATACAAATCAATATTGAGTGCCTAAAGTAATCCATTTGACCTGAAAAGTCAAGATTCAACATCGCTAAATGGGAGTGTTTTTTTTTCTTGTAATATCCATCATCAATACTATACATTTTCGCTAGTGCATAATGTTAAAACCCATAGGTACTCCGTACTAGTTTAGTTACCGAAAGTAAAAGCATACTATCAGATATTCACAAATATGACAAACTTTAACCAGAATTAGCCAAAGTAAGTTTCAGACAATACCAGCTTCATAAATAAACAATTAGCACCCAAATGCTTTTTCAGTTTGTTTTATTAAACTGGTAGAAAGTTATATCAAATGTTTAAATCGACGAATGAACTGCAGTGTACCTTTTCTTATATGTTATTAACCTCTAACTCATCCTATCAAAATACTTAACCAATGTGAACCATTTATACATCTGTCCTACTAAACTTAAACGGTAAGTTATCGACATAATAAGAGAAACTTGTAAACCCGAAACAATGTTATCAACTTATTGTAATGACACAGCTGTAAATAGATAGCTGTAACTTGTAATACCTGTTTGCCTCCTCCTCGGATTTGAAATCAACAAAAGCAGAGCCTTTGCAAACAGGTTCCCTGGTCTTTTCGTTTCCTGTAACAGCTGGTATTATGTTGATAATTCCAGGAAACGGTTTAAAAGCCGATTGTAGGTCTCTATGAATGTTCTTTTTCTTAGGAAGGTTAATCAACCGTACTCGAGTTCCATTTGGAACAACTTGAGGAACTGAAATAACACCATAACAAGATTAAGACAGATTCTAACATTTTAAAAGTGAAAGTTACTACTTTTTTTTTTTTAAATTGGAAATTGGATCATTAACGGGCAACTGGCCCACCCGATCATCTCAACCACTTGGACTGAGGGTCATTGGTAACTAGTTTTTCGAACCTTTTTGTTTGGGAAGCTGGTTATCATTGTTGGAATTAAGTTGGGGATTGTTCTTGAGGTTATTAAGATTTGCAATCTGAGCAACTCTACTCTGCTCCAATTCTTCCAATAACTTATCTTCCATACTTGTATCATAAACTTTCCCTTCACCAAATCCCGATGGTTTGTTTCTAATCCACTGTCTCATGTTCCTCAATGGAACAATGACATCATCATCATCATCATCATCATCATCATCATCATCATCTTCGATATCGGATACATGGGTGTTGGTTTTCCCTTTTGTGGGGGCAAACCCAGAAGATGGTAATCTGAGATGAAATGATGATGAGAAGGGTAATCTGGGAAGTTGGATTGAGAGAAAAGAATGGTGGGTTTTGTTGGAATGAAGAACAGGAGGGATTTGAAACAGAAAACTATTATTGGCGGAATTTAAGATTACACCATTGTTGTTCATCATGCTTGCTTTGCTACTTACTTATCCTGTCAATGGAGATTTGCAGCCTGTGTGTTTTTTCTTTTGGATAAAATACAACCAACTTTAATAAAACCCTTTTTCCAAATATTTTAATAAAAATGTTTTTTTTTAACTGCTAGTTTGAATCATTAATTACTGGTTTATTTTCGTGTCATCAGTGGTTTTAATCTATCGTATTTCAACACCAAGTCATCAAGTAGATCTAATATTTATGAGAAAATCAAGATTCGAACTCAAAATCTTATAAACTTTAATAAAATTGTTTGGGTTGCCCTTTTTTTTATTTTACTTTTGCTTATTTACACGACTAATATTAATACCACAACAATCATCAAATCTACCAATATACTCTTATATTATTTAGCTTTTTATATTTATAATTGTATCCCTCTATTCTTGTTTTCCCAGTTCATTTTAATTACCCCACCATCACAATCAACACAAATAAATGAGTTATTACAAGACTTCAATTTTTTCCTTGTAAAATATAATATTTATAAGGGGTTATCATCGATGCAGCGGACTGCATGATGCAGCGGGGTTTTTTACCATGAAATTCAGGGGGGCATTTTTGTC
>JAOXNX010000026.1:540917-551862 GCA_028566075.1 Solidago caesia
CCGGACAGAAGCAACAAGATCAATCAAAAACTATGACTATATTCTACAATGGTCAAGTCATTGTGTTTAATGATTTGAGTCCTGAAAAGGCCAACGAAATAATAAAGTTGGCTGAAAATGGTGCTCCACAGAAACCACAAAAGCTAGATGAGCCTTTGAAGAACACTGTTGTCAATGCTTCTGGTAATTGATAAATCTTTGTTTCAAAATGGGAAATTTTTGGAAAATGGTTTTTTCATTGAAAGCTAATTAAATGTTTTTTTTTTTTTTTTTTTTTTTTTTGTAGATCTTCCAATTGCAAGAAAAGCTTCACTTGCTAGATTCTTGGAGAAGAGGAAAGATAGGTAATTTGGTTAACTAATCAAGACCTATTCAATTAATCATAAAAACTATGTTGTAAGCAATGGCGTAGTTAGGATTATTTTGGTTCAGGATAGGCCGAAAAATTTATCAAATAAGTAGCAATCACCCCTCGTGTAGTTATATGATTTAATACATGTTCCATTGCGTGGTTCTAATTCGTTGTTTTGTGAAATTATGACAGAATCACTTCCCGGTCGCCATACCAAGTTGAAGATGTTTCAAAGCAAGATGATCGCAAGTCATGGTTGGGACTAGGTGCACAATAGCATGTCCCCCCCGATCATAACATGTTATCAATGGATTAAAATCATATTATTTTCGTTTAGGATTTGCTTTTTTACGCATGGCCGGTTTATAACTATATATATAGAATATATATCTAACATGTTTTTACGTCTTTCATGCTACGAAAGATGTATATGTAATAGCTTTACAAGTGATATGGTATGGATGGTATACTATTATTCTTTAAAAGTTGATTTGTTTTATATTTGTGCATTTTTTGGACCTAACATATGTAGAACATGTAACATGTGGGAAGAAACTATAAGGAAGAACGTGGTGATGCGTGTTTTATCAATTAAAAATTGGGTGTGTTTGACCATATATTTGATTCAAGCAATGTTAGGAAATTAAGTGCTAGATCTACAAACATATTACAAATAAATGTTTACAAACACATATGGCATGTGATGTGGACCAATTAACAATGAAAGAGAAATAAGAAAAAGAAAAAATGACTTGATTTGATTGGTGGAAGATTTATTTGTAAATTTTTATTTATAATTAGTTTGTCAACCTAACATTTTTTATTAATTAAAAAGAATATAGATAAATTAAGGCAATAATAATATAATAATAAAAAAGAATATGTGTTGCGTGTTTTGCTGGTCTTTAAATTACTTTTGCGATTAATCAAATTGTATAATCGATCCTTTGGTTGATAATATGATATTAGAAGAAAGAAAAGTGGATGTTAGGTATGGTCGACAAGAAAACTTTATACTGTTTTTTTTTTTATTCCCATGTGGGTGTTTGTGTTTATAATATCTTGTGCTTAAATAGGTGGTTATCATTAAAGGTGTGGGTACCTAAATGTTTTAATGTTCAATATTGTTCATAGAGCTTCAAATAAGCATAAATACAATCCGATTCCGATATGTCCTCATCCTTTATGTCAATAATCAATGACATAATACTCCATGTTGTTAATATTTTTTCTAATGGTGTATTTGGCTTTTTTTACTTGTAAATGGTAGACAAACTTTAATTCTGTCGATGTAAGATTAGGAAGAAAGTACATTTAAGGAGAAAAGATAATAAGGAATTATAAAGGGACAAGTATCTTAATACTTGCTAACACTTTCATAGAAAAGTAGGTCAGGGGATTGGCTATCAAGTTTTTTCCTGTGCGTTGATCGAGAGTTCGAATCTTGGGGACGGCTGCTCGTTTGGATGCATTTATTAGGATGAAAACTACTAACAACTAACTGGCCGTTAAAAAAAATATCTTGATACTTGGTTCGTGATAATAAAAAAAAGAAGAGAGTTCTATGTCTTCGTTATAGATAAAAGAAAAGTATCATGTGTTTTAGACTTTGACTAACATTATCAATGTCAACTTCTCAAAATTGAGACTTACCGTCTCTACTTTTGGAGCTTTTAACAACAGTCCTCACATTCTTTAAGCTTAACCCGTCAATATTATTTATTTTTGAATCTTTAGATTACTCGTATCGTTTTTTACAATTCTAGTCGCTAAAGTTTGTAATTCATTTCATTTATGATACTTTATTTTATTTAATTTATGTTTACATTTTCAATTGGGAAAATTACCTAGATAATCATATTTGAGGGTATATGTCCAATTTTGGTCACCTACAAAAATTTTTTTTTTTACCCTTTTGATCATAAGTTCCTTGCTACCTAACATGGTTAGTAAGGAATAATAGTAGTCAATCAAAACATGATAAGTGATTTTTGGTGGGCTACACATGTTGTACTAGTAATGAAATACCTCTAGATCCATATGTTGAAGATGATGCTTTTGATAAGTTTAAAAATGGTGATGACATAGATGGGTACAACGACAAGAACTTTGGAAATTTTGATAATGTGGTTCGAGGAAAAAACGAACTTGAAGCTGGTTCAAAGAAACAAAAGAAAGTTACTGTAAAAGGGAAGAAGACAGTGACGGGTATAAAAAAGCAGAGAATACACCAAAACTGAACATTCCTGGATCTGCCAACAAGTTTAAGTTTTTAAACTTATATAGTATACCCGTATTTTCCTCCATATATGTTATTGTATGAAATGTAGAGTCCACTTAACACAATGTTGATGGTGCAGGTTGAAGATGAAGGAGAAGGTTCTACTTTCTGGTGTTTTTTCAAAAAATGGTGGCAATTCTTCCATGGTTACCAAAGGAACAGATTAACTTGAGTGACAGAAAGATTTTGTTGAATTCGTTTTTGCTTGATGTAGAAGAATGAGAATATTGGTAAAGTTAAAGAGGGTTGGTTCTTGTATATCAATTTATTTAATTTAAATGATTGATTGTTTTAAAAAAAAACGCGTGATTAAGGTATATGTTATGCTTGGAACCTATATGTATTAGTAACCCAGGATAGAGTTAAGGATGCTCTGTTTTTGCTGCACACATTTTGTTTGGATTTAAAGTTTTGTTTAACCACAGTTGTATACTCTCTTTGATTTAGGCCCTTGATTGTTGTTAGAAGTATATGTGCCTTCTACATTATTCGATTTTAGTATAATTGCACAGCTTGGTGTTGGTTTTACTGAGCTAATTTGGATGGGGTATTACCTTTATCAACCTAAAACTTCTTCTGTTATTAATGGAGTTTTGTCACCCAATTCACTTTTCTGTCATTTCTCCAAGTATACATCATTAGTTGCTCAAAGGGATTTAAAAGGGGTTATGTTTGGTATTTTGGGAAGAAAAAGAAAAATTATTGTCATAAGTACAAAGTATAACATGTGTTGTCATGTTTTGATTGATTATTATCATTTCTTACTAAGAGCATCAGGTATGGTGAGGAGACACAAAACCATCCAGAACGCTACCTAAGTGTCACATCAGCTTTTATCATTTCATTAGTTTTAGGTCGTTATGGTTGCAGAATGACGCAGAATACTACTATTTCATTTACTTTAATAAATTACTTAAATTATATTTTAAACTAGTTTTATTTTATAATACATTAATAAAAAGAATACATCATGTTAAAAATAATTTTGATAATAAAATTAAAATTATTATAATCATTATATAAAAATGATAATAATTAAGAGACTAAAGTGAAATATTAAAATAAATGTCACCTCCATAAAAAAAAAGCCTCCAAGATAAACAATACATTATACACTTACCATATCAAGTGGGCATTTATCTTTTTCAGAATATATGTATATATTCAATCGATTCCATTTCTACAACCACCAGTCATTTGGTGTTTTTTTCCTTCCGGTAAGTTCACTCCTCTCTTTCACTCTATTTCTTTCTTCCGGTAAGTTTAATCCTCTCTTCACTCTTTTTCTTTTTCTCTGGTAAGTTCACCCACCATAACTGAGCTGTCTCCATTCCACCATAACACAAAACTGAAAGTTCTTTTTTTTATAATATTTTTATAAACAATAAAACTTCAATCCAACCGCTAGTAAACAAAAATGTGGTTTTTACTTTCACAGCTAACAAAAATAATAATAAAGAAATCAATGCCAAGGTTCGGCGAAGAAACAAAGAACCCCGAAGGGGTGTTCAATGCCGAGTGTGGGAGGGATGGAGGGGTCAGGGGTGGTCGGTGCCGACATGCCATGTCATGTTCGGCGTCAGCATCCATGCCCCCATACCCCATGCTCTAATCATGTTAGATAGTAAAGAACTTATGATCAAATGGGTAATTTTTTTTGCAGGTGTCTAAAATTGAACATACACCCACAAATATGACTATCTAGGTAATTTTCCCTTTTCAATTTTATATGCCATCACGATTCTCATAGCTTCTGCCTTTGTCACCATATATAAGTTCTTCGTGTTTCATTTAAATTTAAGATAATTTTTTTTTATGGGTTTGAAATTTATGCAGATTGTGTGTTTGGATAAATTTAAGTATAATAATAAACTAGTATTTGGCATTCCTATTATACTTTATGTTTAAGGTCATGCTAGTTTTACTCGTAATAAGATTTAACACACTATAAACCAACAACATAAAGTAACAACTATTTATAAATCGGAATACTAAGAAAACCTATAGAAAATATTTTGTAACCCTATATAACTAAAAAATATTAGAATTAAAATAAGAAGTGTATTTTTACCAATGGGCTTTAAAATAAGTTCGCAATAAACTTTAAGACTTAAATTAAAGTGTTAAAAGATAAAAGGGTAGCATGACACATTCAACAGATTAAATGAATGTATTGAGCATAGGTTTTTATCAAAAATAAATCGCCATTGATCGAGAGTGAAAACATGGTTGGATCGGATTCAGATTGGATGTATTTTCTCCCAAAAAATGCATCTCTCGAACAAAAGCTCGTGATTTACGTGGGAGTGACGGTTTCATCACCTAAATCGGCTACCAATAGTCATTTCCCATGAAAGGAAGGAAGATTGTGTTTGATAGGTGTAGAGAGAATTTGAGGGAAAGAGAGTGAAAATAAATGTGAGTATAGAGTTTTCTCCCTTTATAAATTTACATGGAGGGAATTTGATTAATGTGAGAAACCAATGAGATTTGCAACCCAACCTTAACCACATGGTTGTGGGTTTAAGTCCCACGAATGACACCATTTGATCAAGTATAGATCGCCATTGATCAAATTCAATGCAAAATTGATTGGATCGGATCCGAGTGGATGCCTCATCTTCCAAAAAGTGGAAACCATGGATAAGATTTTGATCATGGTTTTAGGGGTGACGGTTTCATCACTTAGATCGGCTACCAGTAGTCCCTTCCCTATGAGGGAAGAACATAGTGTGTGTTTGGTAGGTGTAGAGAGAATGTGAGGATGAAAGGGTGATAATAAATGTGTTAGAATGTAGGGTTTTCTCCTTATATATGTGAAGGGAATTAGATTAATGTGGGAAGCCTATGGGCTCCACCATATATGTCAACCCGATTTTAACCATGTGGTCGTGGGTTTGAGTCCCACGGATAACGCCATTTGATCATGCAGATCGACTTGAGTGCAAAGATTGTTGGATCGAATCTGGGTTTGATGTTTCGTCTCCTCAAAAGTGCAAACTTTGGGACAAGTCATTGTGATCTTGTTGTGGGGGTAACAATTTTGTTATTGAGATCGGCTACCAATAATCACTTCTCATGAGAGGGAGGAAGGTAGTGTGTATTTGGTAGCTATAGATAGAACTTAAAAGTGAAAGAGTGATAATGAATATGTGAGAATGTAAGGTTTTCTCCCTTTATATGCAGATGGGGTTAGATTAACGTGGAAAGCCCATTAGTTTTGACATGAATGTTAACCCAATCCTAACCCAAGTGAAAATGTTACATCTCAAGTTTACAAGTTTCAAAAGTATGAATGATGAGTATAATTTTTATAAGTTTACAAGTTTCAAATGGATGGCCGGAAAAGGGGTCTCCGGAGATGGATTATGGTCGCGGTGGGTATGTCCGGCAACCAATCTTACACCAATAACACCTTCATCACTTTCACCTTCACCGTTGCTAATCCCACCACAGTCATCACTTTTATTGAAGTATGCCTTCTCCTTACCCATTCAGTTATTCTTTGTAAAAGCTAAAAATTGTATCGTTATTTTGAAGAAAAAACTTGTATTCTCCGTCTCATTTAAATTGTACACTTTACTATTTTTATTTGTTCCAAAATCATTGTCCGCTTTCACAAAAAAACATAATTATTCACTTGTTTACTTATTATACTCTTAGGTTTTTTTTGACATGTGACTTTCTAATAGAAAAAAAAACCCATCGCCGTCATTGTGAGGTCTTAACTCGATAGCAGATAGTCGGTTGTTTAAACCGGATCCTGCTACCACGAGCACTAGGCTCCACCTAACAACTGGATTAATAGAGTATGAATTTGGAACTGGAAAGTTTCGAACCTCGGTCTCATAGGTAAAATCTGGGTGTCTCACCACTTAAACCATGGATTATAATAAGATGAAGAAAGTACTAATTAAGGTAAAAGAAGACATTGCTTGACATCGATGTTAAGAACGTGCGTTTACACAATGGAAATGTTACGTTGATTTGAAACTCTATGATTGAGAAAACGTATGAATCAAATTCATTATGAGAGGTGAGTTTTCCATTTCCCTATTTTGTTTTCTATAAAGTCATGTAGTCTAAAAATTGTTGTTTGTTATTTGTATTATGTATATATATATATGGAAATAAACTGATAAATATAGTCTATTAGTCTCTAAAGTTTTGTTTAAACAATGCTATCAAAAACTGGTTTCTTTGTTGACCCAATTGAATGATCGATTCTCGTTCAACCTGATGAGTCAATAAACTTGTAAATGAGGTTGCAAATATAATCCAAAATGAAATTTAAACTATAAACAATACTATAAAATTATAAATTATAAAAGCACCAAATTTAATCGACAAAGAAGCTTAAATATAAAAGCTTTTTTTCTTTCTATTATATTCTTTTACGATAGTTAGGGCTGCAACCGAGCCGAGCCGAGCTCGGCTCGAAAAAAGATAAGGAGGCTTGAGCTCGGCTTGAAAAGCTCGAACACATAAACTTTAAGTACAAGGCTTGGCTCTTAGTAAATATGACTCGAGCTCGGCTTGAAAAGCTCAAAAATATATATGTATATTAAATAAAGCATACCATAAGTTAAATGCCAACATGACTAGCATCATTTCAAAATTCTAACATTAGGTCTCTCCTTATCGCCTCGGCATGGGCTCATCTTCAAGCTCGACGTGTACGCCGCGATAGGCACGGCCTCGGCGTGCCTCGGCGTCATTGTGGTTCGGGTTAATAAAGAAATGGGTGGACGAGATGTGTGGGCCGGTGGTGAGTTTTCTTTCTTTTCTTTTGTTTGTTGTATACTATTGATATATATATATATATATATATATATATATATATATAGGTTTTGGTTCAAATAAAACAAGTATTAAAGTAAAACAAATAAAACAATCATTCTTAACTGAAAATCGGTGTACATCATGAAAATCTTCGTGTATCAGTGTATATACTTATGCTCTTTGAATATTCGTGCATCAGTTTTATCATGATCCAATGGTCAAGATCTTATTCTATTTATTTTACCTTAACACTTGTTTTACAATAATTATCACCTATATATATATATATATATATATATATATATGCACACTAGTGTGTATTTGTTCATTAGTGTTTGTTTGTGTTCGTTCGTTTATGTTCGTAACATTCGTTCATGAACACAAACGAACGAACATGAACACAACTTTATGTTTGTTTATCGGTTCGTGAACCGATCGTTAAGTTGAACAAACGAACATGAACAAGGTAACGTTCGTGTTCGTTCGGTTTGTTTACAGGCCTACTTGCAGGACTCCATACTCGATCTACATGATTATAACTTGGTGACTATTCACAACAAGGCTAAAATGATTTCATTCACGCTCTAGCAGATGCTGCTACAATTTGTATTGTCCACTGAAGCAGTAGCCTGTTGTAGCCACAGGCCAAATCAATGCATAAGTTTAAAAAACTTGCCCAATATGACCTATTTCTGATCACTTGGGTAAAAATGTCTGGTTCTACTTTTTAGGTCCCTTCAGTATGGTTGATATGAAAAAGAGCTACAAGAAGGTAATTCATCATTCTCATACTTCCATTATTTGTTCCTCAAAACATATCGACATAGCACTTCTACAATGTTATCCTAGGAACGTATCAAAATATTTCTCAAACGGGAACACAGAAGCATTGTCACTATCAATCATGTAGCATGTAGAACTTGAAAAGGAATGAGTTGAGCCCGTTACTTGAAAGTCACCCGAATCCTAAATGTAAATCAGTTTAATTCAAAAACTTATAAATATTGGAGTGTAATGTAATATTATTGTTTATGGTTTAATTTAAACAATGAATAAGACATGGTTTCAGGTCAACCCAACCTAACTCGTCCTAAATCTGACCCATTCTTATATGTACCCATTACCCAACCCACCCGACCCATCCATCTTCCCAAGTATACATTAAGCAGAACACCTCAATTGGTTATCGCATATAAATGTGAATACACACATGCTGCAAGCACATCTGTGTGTTTCTAGGACCGCAAAGGGTAAAAATTAAAGCTATCTAATGCATGAAGAATAAAAATAAAAAAAACCGGCAATTTTCTTCTTCAAATGCAAGGTAAGATATCAAAATCACTCCAGAAGTGCAAAGAATACAGCTCTTTCGAACACCGACTAACAGACGTATATGTTGTACATGAAATGACAAAACGCTTAGCCTTATAGATCATGATCAGACATTCATGATAAATTCAGTAAATCATGCAAGAGCCATCAAGAAAATGACTGATTCGTCCCGCCATTTATCTATTAAAATCTAGTATCATCTTTAGATTTAAAACGATCTTATGAACTTCTAGTAATCTGATCAAAAGAACTTATCGAATCTGTCGTTCAAGAAGTCAAACCTTTACTCTAATTATCTGAAAAAAAGATGGTTTGCTAGGTCACATAAGGAAAAAATATCCAAAATTACAAGTTCAATTTCCATAAAATATAAAGGATAATCTAAAATTTTGGGTAACTAGCTGTGAGTTATATTATATAAGTTCTCTGTAGAAACATTTGGGGCTAAAAACATAGAAAAGACTCGAAGAGTATCAGAGTTCTGGCATGCAGTTCAATAATTAGGCAATCTTGACAGCTCAAATATGAAGGCATGCATATGTGTAGCAATTATTGTCAAAAAAGATGCCCTGGGGAGAACATTTGAAGTGTAAAAAAAGAATGCTGCTTTGATGTGAATTAAATATCTATAACACAACTTATAGTTACTAGTCAACAATCAGAAAGGAAAAATTGTGAAAATTGATATAAAAATAAGGTAATGAAGTAAATATATATATATATAAATCGAGTTTCCAAAATCACCGTATCTGGTTGTTCACCAAAAAAAATAGACAAATACAGCCTTACATTTTACAGATATAAGTTACCAAACACAAAGATGCCAAGTACCACAACTGTTTTCTGCATTTATAGTTCCACGAATTATAAAAAAAAAACACTCAATCTTGAATGCTATGGCATTCTCAGCACTTTCAGAAGAATTAAGTTGGAATTGCAAGAAAAGGCCAGGCACAACGGTTTCAAAAGGTAACTCACTAATATTTACCGACACTCCAATAATAAGTAGTTGAAACTGAGTATACAAGTATTTAACTTATCAACCGTCTGTTGGCATCTCTTCTTTTCTGTCCTAATCTCATAGTAATTCGACTACCACTCTCCATTTATTCAATCAATGAGCAGTATAGATATGCTTAACATTTAAGTAAACAATATGACTCAACAACCTCATGGCTACATAACAAGATTTTGTAGGAAGAACCGGAGGTGAGGTTTGTTAGAAATGTCTGCCTACAGAAAACCCCTCTACCTATCGTTAAGGACGCAAACAGAAAATTATATGCAAAAAATTCCAATAAATGTAATGCCAATGTTACAAACAAGGGTTTTAACTCAATTTACATGGCCTCAAATAGGGAAAACAATTAGAAAATAATTATCTGTGAACACACTATATAATACATGCTGCGACAAATTAAAAAAGTATGCCAACATAATGGTACATATACGATAAGCCTAGAAAAGAAGTGAATCAAATCAATTATCCTTCACAACTTTAATAGGTCTTACTTCAAAACCACCGCTCTCTCTCTTTTCAAGTGAATACGGCATATGAGTCCCAAGAATTTTATCCCATACAGCAAAGAATGGCTGGGAGTAATTATATTTGGTGCCATAAAGCTGGTGGTGTACATCATGATATGCAGAATTGTTTGTAAAGAAGATTTGAAAAAGATTCCAGGGAAGCCATAATCCACAATGATCATCAACGGTTTTGATGGTAGCAAACGAGAAAAAGAAGATAGAGGATCGAGGGGACATGCCTGAGAGGAGAAAAGCAAGTGCTCCACCAATCGTGTCCATTAAAAGCCCCTCCAACGGATGGTTGTAAAGAGCTCCAAAAGCATATGGTACTACAAGTCGGTGATGTTGAGAATGGAGATGGCGGTACAGGAACTTGTTCTGATGCATGTACCGATGCATAAAATACTGCCAAGTATCTAAAACCACCATAGCTATGAAGAATTGCCTACCAAGATCGAATAGAGAATGCTTTTTATGGGTGGCAGCATTTGCATCATCACCTGTAACCTGAATCAAAATAAATAAATATTTAATGCATGGATGATATGACAGAGATGGAAGTTTCAAATTTTCATGATGAAAACTTGCCACTTTGTAGAAATGTTGTTAAGGGTGTGTGGAGTGTATCCCCTCACCTACTTTTCACTCCCCTCCCCTCCCCTCCCTCATAC
>JAOXNX010000026.1:571589-584085 GCA_028566075.1 Solidago caesia
AAAGATATATTGTTGGCAGAGATGTGTCAGTTTAGAAGTAAAGATATGACATTATGCTTGCAAAACTGATGAAAAAAAGAAAGAGAAGACTAATGGAGGTGGTTTTAAGAAATTTATACCAATTAGGAAAGCATAAAATCAAAAGTCACAAAAAGACATATTCGTTATGTGAGCAATGAGACAATATGAGCTCAGGGTACCAAATCTCCCCGAGGCTGAATAGTGTTTCGAACTTCATCGACTTGAAATTTACGGAGATTATCATCCCAGTCGCATCAAAATACCTTATCAGGTTGAGAAGTGAGAGTCGGAGCCCCAATCTGGGTAAGAGTAGGAAACCGTTGCAACCGTTGCAACCATTGTCTGGCCATCTCTACGTTGCATTCTCAACCAAGTCTGCAACTTTATTAGTAGTTGTCAATCCTGCACTTGTAATTGTCTTTCTGGTGGGTAAGATATTAGCATTACGCCATGGGGTGGGGCACCCCATGTATCGTACCAAATTGACACTTGCTGCCCATTTCTCACTCGCCACCAAAAGAAGGGCCGAACTATTTCCATGATCTCTAGATCAGCTTCTGCCAAACCCAGCTCATTGTGTCTTTCAGAAGGAGCATTCCAAAAGTTATGGTCATCCAACCAATGAGCATGAATCCATCGCACCCACATCGACTCCTTCCTAGTAATAATCGGCCAAATATAAGAGGCTATAAGAGAGAAATTCCATTCCTTTAGACGACGAATGCCCAATCCAACCTTCAAGCTTTGGCAAAAAGACATCAACCCATGCTACTTTGACCTTTCCATTCTTAATCTCTCCTCGATTCCAAAGAAAATATCATCTAAGGTCCCTGTTGGTATAATAAACCATCTAAGGTCCCTGTTGGTAAAATAAACATTATTGAGGCCCAGTAACCCAATGCTGTCAAAACAGAGTTAATCAATTTTGTATGTTGTTTGGGTCTAAGTGTCTAACAGCTAAAGATGAAAAGTATCTCTATAGTTACTGTAAGTTGGTACAATTCCTTGAGTTTATTCCATTGAATAGGTACAGTATATATACAAGAGTCAGAGAGCTAATTACGGATACAATCAATGAGAGAATCAATCAAATACAATTACAGAATCAATCAAATACAATTGGAAATAATAGAAAATATACTTGCCAATAATATCAAGAGATATTATCGGCTAACAGTCCCCCGCAGTTTGAGCCGCAGGTGAGCGAAGGCATAAACTGGATCGAAATCGTTGAAACAGATGTTTTGGTAACCCCTTGGTAAAGATGTCTGCGTACTGATAATCTGCTGGAACATGCAGGACTTTAATAGTCCCAAGGCGGACTTTCTCCCGAACAAAGTGGATATCCAGCTCGATGTGTTTGGTTCGTTGATGTTGTACTGGATTCTCAGCTAAATAGACTGCAGAAATGTTGTCACAATATATGATGGAAGCATGTTTAACCGGGAGGTGGAGTTCCAGCAAGAGGTTACGAATCCAGCTTAGTTCAGAGACTGCGTTGGCGACCCCTCGATATTCAGCTTCAGCACTAGACCGGGATATGGTAGGTTGTCGCTTCGAGGACCAAGAAATTAAGTTGCCACCCATGTCAACGCAATATCCGGAGGTCGATCGACGAGAGTCTGGACACCCGCCCCAATCCACATCTGAATATGCATTTAGTTTTGTGGACGAGGACGGTGTAATGAGAAGACCCTGTGAGATAGTGCCTTTTATGTATCGGAGTATTCGTTTGAGCAGTTGAAAATGTGGCTCGCGAGGGTCATGCATGAAGAGGCACACTTGTTGCACCGCATAGGAGATGTCCGGGCGTGTGATGGTGAGGTATTGCAAGGCGCCGACCAAGCTTCTGTATAAGGAACTGTCCGAAAAGGGGGTACCATTTGTAGCACTGAGTTTGGACCCGACTTCTACCGGCGTGCTAACGGGTTTACAAGTTGTCATTTTAGCACGTGATAGGATTTCCGTGGCATAAGTAGATTGTGATAGTAACAAGCCATTCTGTTGTCTCTTAACCGCAATTCCAAGGAAGTGATGTAGCGGACCGAGATCAGTCATGTTGAATTCTGAAGATAGGGATGTGATGATGCTTTTCAATAATGACACACTTGAGGCAGTGAGTAGGATGTCATCCACGTATAAGAGCAGATATGCCATTTGATCTCCCTTTTTGTAAATAAACAATGATGTGTCACAAATGCTACTTTTGAAACCACATTTAGACAAGTACCCCGCAAACCGTTGATACCACGCTCGTGGTGCTTGTTTTAGACCGTAGAGGGATCGGTTAAGTTTGCACACATGTTTCGGGTGTGAAGAAGAGCTAAAGCCCGGAGGTTGAAACATATAAACCGTTTCTTTCAAGTGGCCATGTAGGAACGCATTTTTGACATCTAATTGATGTATTGGCCATGCTTTTGATGTGGCTAAGCTTAAAACTGTGCGAATTGTGGTGGGCTTTACGACTGGACTGAATGTCTCAGCACAATCAATACCAACGGTCTGACTTTTTCCATTAACAACAAGCCTTGCCTTGTGGCGTTCTAATGTTCTGTCGGCATGAAATTTATGTTTAAAGAGCCACATACATCGGATGATAGGAGCATCTGCTGGTCGTGGTACTAGTTCCCACGTATTGTTTGCCAATAGAGCTTCATATTCGTTTTTCATGGCATCTTTCCAGTTCGGGTCAGTGAGAGCGGTGAGGTGTGATTTGGGTAAAGGTGAAATAGAAGGGGACGTGGTGGTGTTGAGATTTAATGGTTGACGAGGTTTAAAGATTCCGGATTGGGACCGGGTCTGCATAGTGTGAGATGACATGGTAGCGGGTGGTGGAGCGGTTTGGGATGTCGTGGGGGCTGACGGGTTAATTGGTTGTTGGTGTAATTCTGGTTGTTCAACAAAAGGGTTAACTGGGCTGGGGTGGGTGTTTGGATGGTCATTAGAGGCTGGGCTAGGTGGCGACTGGTTGGTTTGGTGTTGGTTCAATGATGGGCTGCTAGGAGAAGTAATGTTAACAGGAGGTGAATTAGGGGTGGTGTCTGGGAAGGGTTGAGTAAACAGGAGGGGAGATGGATCAAGAAAGGAGTGATTTGGGGAAGGTTGTGAAGGGTTAGCAAAAGGAAATTTGGCTTCGTCAAAGGTTACATGACGAGAAAAGATGGTTTTGCCCGTAGAAATTTCTAGGCATCGGTATCCGCGGTAGTTGGTTGGGTAGCCTAAGAAAACACACGGAGTTGAGCGTAGAGCAAGTTTATGAGGGCGAGTTGGGGATAGATTAGGGTAGCATAGGCAACCGAACACACGAAGGTGATCGTATGTTGGTTGCCGAAGGTAAAGGAGGGCCATGGGTGTTAGGTTTTTATGGAGTTTTGTTGGGAGAATGTAGTGAAGGTAACAAGCAGTGTGGAGGGCTTCGACCCAAAAGGATGACGGTATTTTGGCATGAGTTAGGAGAGCGAACATGATTTCATTTAAGCGACGAATCATGCGCTCAGATTTCCCATTTTGTTGGGAAGTGTGTGGACACGAAAAGCGGAATTGAATACCGTTTTGGGTTGCAAAGTTTTGAAAATTGGTGTTGACAAATTCTCCCCCCATGTCACATTGAAAAGATTTAATGGGTAGATTAAATTGTGTTTTAACAAAATGATGAAAATGGGTAAATTTTGTGAAAGTTTCGGATTTAAACTTTAATGGGTAGACCCATGTGTATTGAGTGAAGTCGTCTGTTAATACCATATAATACTTATAACCTCCATGACTCAATATTGGAGATGTCCACAAGTCACAATGTAAAATAGCAAAAGGTAAATAAGTACAAGTAGTAGAATCCGAAAACGGTAATCGTTTATGTTTCGACAATTGACACGATTGACAAACAAAAGGTGTCTTTATTTTATTGCAAGAAATAAAATGCTTAGAACTAAGAAACTCCATGACTGGTTGACCGGGATGCCCAAGTCTGTCATGCCAAAATGGAGAGTCTTGTGAGGATGCAAAACAAGCAGTGGCGGAAGCGTTTGGAGTGAGCGGGTAGAGGTCACTGGTACTGTTGTGACGGCTCAGGATCGTGCCATCCTTGAAGTCCTTCACAGAAAAACCAAAAGGATCAAATTCAATGGAAGTCCAATTATCAATGTTGAATTTACGAACAGAAATTAAATTTTTAATAAAATTGGGGTTGTAAAGGACCGAGTTTAGGTGCAATGGTTTGGATGATGTGGGCATAGTGGAGTTTCCCGAACCCAAAACTGGAATACGATTGCCATTACCAACAAATATTGACGATATTGGTGAATACGAGGAAAAAGTATCAAGTTTTTCTTTCTCAAAAGTCACGTGATCAGACGCACCTGTATCGAAATGCCATTGTTCATCACCTTGCTCCAGAGTGAAAGCTTGAACAGCATCGGCTAGTTGAGTGGGCTCCAAGGGGTCCGTTTCTGTGAGATGGGCTTGGGCCGACTGTGGCTGAGTTGGGTTTGAGTTTCTGCTTGAGCTAGTCGCGGGCCTGGAGTTCCAATTCTGCTGCCAAGGTTGGGTGGGATAGGGACAAGGAGGCGGAGCCCAGAAAGGGTAAGCTTGCTGTGGATGGGGAGCCCAATACGGTGCATATGGCATGGGCAGAGGCGAAAATGGTCTAGGTGAATGTTGGCTCGAGTTTCGGTTGTTGCTTCTGCCAGTTCGGTTGGAGTCCCTTCGGGGCTGATGGTCACGGTTGTTGTTGTTACGACGAGTGTGAGATTGTGGGTCTCGATAGTTATTGGTGCGGGTGTCATTGGTAGGTGGTGGTGTCAAGTGGCGTTGGGCAGGTTGGGAAGAGATGGCAGCCGCTACAAGAGGGGTTGGGGGTGTGTTTTCTCGAGCCGCAATACGTCTAGCCTCGGCCTGGAGTTGATCAACAGCCGTCTCCCATGAAGGAAGGTTTTGATTGAGTAAGGAGGCTGCGGTGTCATATTCACGAGGGAGCCCGCGAACGAGGTGCAAGATTCTTTGGGTATTGGTGAGAGGGCAATCTACAGCGGCAAGTTGGTCTGCAAGTTCGCGAATGCGCTGGCAATAAGAATCAAGATCCGGCATGGCGGAGAGGGTAAGGTTGGTCAGCTCGTATTGGAGAGCATGGGCTCGAGAGCCTTTATTGTTCAGGAATAGTTTCTTGACCTGTTCCCACGCTTCATAGGCAGTGGAAGTGTCTTCCAAAACCCGGACAAGAATCTCATCCGACAGCGTCCCGTAAATCCACTGAAGAACAACCACATCGATCTTCTTCCATGAGGAATAGTCAGCAGCATCTGTTTTTGGGGCTGGTGTACCATCGATGTGATGAACCACATCATACCCGGTGGCATGGAGCATGAAAAGCTTAACCCATGACGGATAAGAGACTTTGATTCCGTCAAGCACACGAACCTTATTTTGGATATTTGTTACAGTGTACACGGGATGAAGACTTTGGGTTGTGGAAGAGGTAGCTTTATCAGCCATGATGGGGGAAGGTGGGTTTTTTTTTTTATAAAAAAAATGGATCAGAAGGTAAAGGAAGGATGGCAGTGGCGAGATCGAAATCTGGCCGGAATGGGTGATACCATGTAAGTTGGTACAATTCCTTGAGTTTATTCCATTGAATAGGTACAGTATATATACAAGAGTCAGAGAGCTAATTACGGATACAATCAATGAGAGAATCAATCAAATACAATTACAGAATCAATCAAATACAATTGGAAATAATAGAAAATATACTTGCCAATAATATCAAGAGATATTATCGGCTAACAGTTACTGCTAAAATGAAATGAACAAACATACTGAAATTTTGGAATTAAGATTAAAGTATTAACCATTGATGCGTGTATGGTGTAAACTCAATCCGGTTGGAACTTTTTTAAGAATTGCGGAGTAATACAATCAGTGAACGATGTGGTATGCGCTCTGGGTACCAAGATGCATGGTACATGGGACCAGAGGGTTGATTTACCCTTTTTTTTTCAATCAACGAACGATGCATGCTTAGTATGTGGCGTAGTTAGACCAAAGTGAATATCGTTAGAGAGGAGGCCAATAGACGTTCGAGTGGAACTCATTGAACGCATATGTTCATTGTTGGGTATTGTTAATTGGTGAGCAAAATACCAGTCCTATCTGCAATAGGAGATACAAGCTTTTCAGTTAAACTATGTACACATAGCAATGTTTATCTACAAGAAATGTGCTACAATAACAAAGTCCCTTCATTTTATCAATACAACGATAGATCAAACTAAAAAATGTGATTAACTTGTGATATCAGCTATCTTCTTTAGCTATTATGCGCAACAAACACTGACATAACAAGAAATGCTAGAAGGATCAATGCGACATCCTGATACGGCAATGATTCTGATATGTAAATTTGAAGAGCTTGTTATAATTGAAACTAAAAATTTGAAAAAAAGAAATGGTTTTGACAAATAACAAAATAAAGCACTTTGAACCAGACATTATACAAAAAGAATGAGTGAAAATGAAGAACCAATGGAGATGATGGCGACCAACAGCAGAAGGTGGTGCTACCAGCAACACGAAGGCAACTTAATGGAGAAAGAAGAGGGCAAGTGACCGGTTCTCCTTATATAATCTGCTCTTTCACAAGTTTTTACAGCTTTTTCATTCAAAGTAGCCTCAGCTTTAGCTCTTTTCTCCTCTGCTATCCTCCTTGTTGAAGCAAGTTTGTTTGTATACTTCTCTTGTGCTCGAGATTTCAGCCTTTCCGCCTTAGCCTAACCACAAGTTAAGACAACGGTTTAGCAAAATTAGATTGTCTTTACTAGAAAAGTAACTTCTAATATCAAATTTGGTTCAATTACTAACAGCTTTTATATAATCAGACGGTCTCTTCGCAAACCTTGCAATAGACTGACTCATGGTTTGCGAAGATCGCTCGTGTCGGTTCTATAAAGACCTCAATACTAAACCGGCTATGTTTTACCAAAATACCAGGCTACAACTAAAAGCACAAAAATGTTACCTCCATTCTTTTCATTTCCATCTCGGCTTTTCTCTTTTCATGATTTTCCCAAGCTTGTATCTTCACCTCTTCCTGCTTAAACCTACCAATCAACATCCAAAAAGGCATGATTTAGGCGGTGTTTGAAGGTGAGATCTAAAATGATATCATGATATCAAATGATTATGTTGGAATTTTCTTCTGCCACTTTAGTAATAATCACCTTTTGATGGATAAAATAGGCTTAAAATTAGTGTCTATATGCTTTTTGCTCTATCATTTGAATATTTGATAATCAATCTATTGCAGTTAGGTAGCTAGTACAACTGATATTTTCAATTCTAAAAATATTATCAGAAAATAACTTTCGAAAAGATACTAATCCAGAGTGCATATAAAACAGTTAAAAGTAAGGAAAAAAGGATCACCTTGCCATGTATTTTGCGCGTTCTGCCTCATCCCAAGCCATTGCCCGGGTTTCAAGAGGATTTAACTTAGAATCCTGAGGCGGGTTTCTATTTTCTCCCACATTTTCACCATTAGTTTCTTCACGTTCTCGCCCAAACCTTGATGTTCCACTTGTTTCAACTTTTGAAAGAGGTGCAACAGCAGGTGCTACATTAGGACCCGGCCTAACAGGAGTTGTGGAACCAGAGGCTATAGGGCTGCGTACAGCTGGGGTCGTGGCTCTAACCGGTGTGGCAGATCTTGAAGGCTCTTGGCTAGCAACCGGGGTCATTTCAGTCCCCATGTCCCTTACATAAATAGAATTAGCAAATATTGAATCACCCAAATCAACCTTTTTCGTTTCTATTACTCCATGTTCTTCATCTTCACTACTCGGATAATCTTTTTTAGGAACCGGTGCTATCAATCTCCTATCGTCTGCATTGGAATCACGTGGCTCAGTGTTTTGGTGGCTCTTATCTACACCTCTAGACAAATTAACCAACCATTTCTGGGCATCATCCCATTTTGATGGTGTCGGTTTTCCTAATGCAGTCCGGTGGTGGTGTGAGCCACGGTTCGACCCATTTCCTTTCTGAAACTCAAAAGTAAGTCCACCACCCGCACCATGAATCTCCTGAGGTGATCCAAGATTCAAACAACCCTTATCTTCTATAGACCTCATAATCACTTCCCTTGATCAAAGATCAACTTTTGAACTCACTACACCTTTTCTTTATTGCTTATTCTTTCGATATATACCTAAATGTCTTGATAATATCTAATGAACTAGTACACAAACAGCAAAACCAACCACATCCCAGATTTAAAAATTAAAATCTTTGATCAAATGAATCAAATAGATCTACGCATATAGAGCCTAAAAAGATAGAAAAATTCTGTCTTTATAAGTGCAACATGAAAAAAATACTGCAAGAACTCGATGTGTATAAATCACCAATCAAGAGAAATGATATAACACAAAGCAAATGTCAAAATCAAACTAAATCAGTGAAGTAGAAGTTGAGGGCTTATGAACTTTTAACTTTTATGGATTAAACTATACAAATGCAAATTGGATAATGAGGTTATGTATATATATAATACTCAAACATAAGCATGAAGCAGAAACTTGAGTTATACAAACGGATAAACGGATGAGATTTTTCCTGTTCAAATGATGACGACTCTTATATGAGGATAAGATGTTTAATAATAATAATAATAATAATGGCTCAAACAATGAAGTAAGAAAGTGAGTCAACTGAAGTCAATTTAAAACCAAGATTCTTAATGCAAATGAATAGTATGAATATGTATATTCATGAAGTGTAACAAGAATGCATATAGAGATGTGTAAGATGCAGGGATTTTATGTATGTATAGAATAAAGCCTTGAATTAAACTCAAGAGGTTTTTGAGATTTACAACACAATAATTTAATACTCACTATATATTAAAAAATGGATAGAATTGAAGATCTGGTTCATTAAATTAAATTAAACAATATACTATGAATAAACCTTCAATATTTCTTATCTTTTTTTAATCAGTCTACATCCATTTTAATGGATATGTTTGATACACCAATAAAACTAATGAAAGTTTAAACTTATGATTTTTAATCTAATATATCATACAGATCAGTAACTAATAATGGACTGGTCAGACAAGTCGGGTAACGGGTCAAAACACTTTCTTATCCAAATATCGGGTAACGGGTCACAACACTCTTATACAAATATGTATTTATAACTTTTTTTCTACTACATATAAAGATGTTTTTACACAAGTCAAAGTATAAAATGTTGATAAAAAGAGTAGTTGAAAGCTATAGTAGGTCACATTACAATTAGTAGTACTGGCCCTGTTGTGTTCCCTGTATGTATATATCAAGTAACTGAATTAAAAGAAGTACTGTGGATGGGATATAGATTTGGTTCGCTATCTTAACGGTAACAATGAGCAAGTACATGACACGTGGATGGACAAGATTGACAGAAGTATCATGTGGTGGGCCATATGATGGGGATAAGTTGTCCCTGTGAAACTTCACATGGGGTTGTGACTTGAGGAACAGGTACAGAAATTAAGGAGTATGGGGGGGACCTAAATTCTAATCGACTGTTTTCTTGAGCCATTTTAAGGGGGAGGTGGGGTTGTATTGTGCAACTACTCTAATACTCTATGCAAAATGAGGACGAGTCATGGTGGTTTATTGGCTCACAAACGATATAATAAATTTTTGTAAGAACGCCATTCACAAAATAAAATATTTATTCGAATTACAAGTTACAAAAAAAATTTAGAATTACTAAAATATGAAAATAAAATACAAGGATAGAAAATAAAGTTACAATAACTGAAAGAAAATAACAATGATATGAGAAAACAAGATTGAAATAAAATAAAGATAGGGACTGGCTGGGGATTTCTGTTAAATAAAGGTTTCCCTTAAAACAGATTTCGGGCCACCCAAGTGAACGCGTCTGTCTCCCAGGGTAAAACAGCCTAAGCAGTAGCAGTGTGTACTGCCGGAATTAACTAAGCACCCTGAACTATACATTCGACGACTGAACGAAAATCAAAGAGTAGCAGTGTGTACTGTCGGAATTAACTAAGCACCCTGAGCTATACATTCGACGACTGAACAAAAGTCAAAGAATGCAGGGAAAAAGTCTGACTTCGACGACTGAACGAAAGTCAAAGAGTAGCAGTGTGTACTGTCGGAATTAACTAAGCACCCTGAACTATACATTCGACGACTCAACGAATGCAGGGAAAAAGTTTGTCAGACTCTTTATAAAGAGAAACTGAAACACTATATTGATGAGCACACTAAATGCACTATTGATCGGAGTCATCATGGTACATTGAAACTCAACATAATGGTGCAATCAACACATAAAACTGCACAGAAATCCAAAAGTCTCTAGCCAGTTAAGTCGGTAGTTCAAGCGGCTCGCGGCGATGCTAAGTGCCAAGTGCGCCCCTAAAACGGCTCATTAGGCCTCATAGCCCACGACCCGAACCCGTTCTCAGTCACTTGCTCGGACCCGGGCGCGTCGAGTGTGTCGCCCCCTCTTGGGAGCCACTAGGTGTAACACCTTATTAGGAATTATTATTTTACCATAACTCCATATTATAAAGTGTATTAAATTTTATTAATTCACCAATGTGGGATAATGAACATCTCATTAATTGAGACATCTTATTAATCAATCACAACACAACATTGAGCATCGATATCTCATTCATCTTTGCTCTGGTTTTGACATCGTTTAATTTGTTGAAATCCTCTTATCTAGACAAACACAACGAACCTAAATAATAAATATAATACTAACAAATACTATTTATTATTTGTGTCCAAAGTAGATAAAAAGTCACATTTTTCACTACTAATTTTCTAACAATTTTTTGGCTTTATATGTTAATTTTATTTTTTTTGAAAATGGCAAAATAACGACTTTGTATGAATTTTAACCCGGGAATACAAAACGGTGATTCAATTTAAAAACAATTAAAAATTTTGCATTTGAAATCTATGACCACCTGCGACCACTCGTCACTAACCACAACCACCTACCCACTCACAAATAGGCTGGATGATTGACACATCACCCACGACATATCTATCCCTCGTGCAAATGGTGTAGATGACTCACACGTTGTTGTTTTTTTTTTTTTTTGAACGGTAGAATAACTGACAACACCCCATATGTCTAGAACAAACAAAATACTCTCGCTATCCACCTATCCCATCCACGACTCATCTAACCCACCGATGACCCACTCATGATTACCCCACGAAAACTTTTTTTCGAAATTTTATTTTTGATATTTGTGTTATGAGTATACATGTCAACATTTAAAGTTATATTTTGTAAAAAACAGAAACCATTCCAAATAAAAAAAAACCACCATCAAATCAAATTTGTTTGGGAAAAAAAACACTATTTTAGTGATTTAAGCTTGATCATATTAAAATCTTGTAAAAAAGTGGACTCATTTACTGGTATCGATAAGTAGTTTAATCAATAAAATTAGATAATTTCATACTTAAAAATTAAATTAATATTAAATTTAGAATAATACGCAAGTTTCGTAATACGTAAAGAAATTTAAACAATGAATAAACTATTCCATACGTAATAATCTTTGTCATTTTATGTTATCTTAGGAACACCCGATCGTTATTCTTATTTTATATAATATATATGTATATCACATGTATATGTAGGATCAATGCATGTGACCAGAGGAACCGTTTTTCAAACATTAGTTCTTTGTCCCCTTAATAAATCTAATACTACATCATAAATTTTATATAATTTGAAGGGGGTTTTTTTTTTGTTAGAAATTAATGAATATTTATTAATTCATAACGTGGTCGATATAAAGTTATTTAGCTAGCATTATGGTCCTTCTGTCTACATTAATGGATTATCCACAAAGACTTAAAATGTACAATGATAATTCAATATCTCAATATAATCTAATAAAAAAAAAAAAGTACTATCAATTTATGATTCAAACATACAAGAACCCAGTGAATCACTCTACAATTCCTACACATTCGATGAGATATTAAGGTATGCAGTATGAATTTCTAGCAGGCCGGGGGTCAATTCTGTCACGTTTACGTAGAGGGTTTCGTGCCCCGCCGGATGCTTTTCTTATCATAGTTAAAGGGTAGGATAGACCATGGGCATCTATTTGCTTGTTTTCTGTGCTTGTATTCGAATTATGCATGTGTTTAGGCTGTATCTGGTTTTTCTTCCTCCCCACGGCTTGCATCGTTGGTGATGGTAATATAACAACAGTTTAAAAAAAATAAATTCAGATGATGCTTTTTACAAGTTCTAAAAAATGCGAGAATCGTCCAGAGTAGCTACATGACTGTAATCTGTATGTTGTTAGCGTTCGTGCATACAAGGCTTCATTCGTATACGCATTAGACATCACTCTACAATTCCTACACATTCGATGAGATATTAAGGTATGCAGTATGAATTTCTAGCAGGCCGGGGGTCAATT
>JAOXNX010000026.1:606103-617993 GCA_028566075.1 Solidago caesia
CACAATGATTTTCAGTTAAGAGAATATGATTGTTTTATTTGTTTTACTTTAATACTTGTTTTATTTTAACCAGAACCATATATATATATGGGTTGTATTCTTATAAAAAAAATGTTTGTATTTTAACAAATTGTAAGAATAATTGTAGACCATTGGATGCAATAAATCAAGATTAGTTTTTAAAAAATCATATATATAAACCTATGGGTTTTTGAGATTAAAATTGTCAATTACATTTAATAATTAAAAATATCATTGTAAATGTGATTTAATACAATTACTGCCGATCAAAAATTGCATGATCGGCTGTTCTGTTCAAAATAAGAAAAAATTTCATCATAGATTTATACTACGTATCAATAGTATTTTGATATAAGCAAATGGATAATTGTTTTGCATCCTCGTTTATGATGCAAATATATATCAATAGTACGTACAGATCAACAGGGCCAGCACCTTTTTTATAACAAAAAGTTATTGAGATTAAACAAGTGATCAGGTACTGGAACATACTATACGTACCAAAAACATAAAACAAACAAAACATACACGACCAACGAAAAATAAAACAGGGAAATATGAATGGGCTTAGTATTTTAAAATGCAAGAAACTTTACACGTTTTATCATAGTGGGTATCCAACTTTAATTATGTACATTGTATATATGTAAGAAACTTGTTATTTTGATCAAATCATGTAACATTTTTACTTGCACCAATTAAAAACTTGCACGTGGCAGCTCATATGGTTTGCCACGTATACACTTTTATATGATTCGATCAAAATAACAAGTTACTTACATACAATACACAGAATTAAAGTTGGATACCCAATATGACAAAACGTGTAAAGTTACTTACATTTTGAAGTACTAAGCCCCTTAAAGCGAGTATACACAAGAAATGACACAGATGATTCATGCGTTTCAAATATTGTATTTGATCATAAAATTCATGTATGAATTAAGTGAGTTTTACCACATATTAAATGACTACATATTACCAACTATCAATAAATGGTTTGGTACTTGGGAGACTTGAGACTTTGATGTCTTAGGTTCAGATCCTAGTGTGAGCAAAAATGCTCTTAGAATTGGAGACAGGAGTTTTTCCAGAATGAGTTTCCCCTGAAATTGGAGTTGGGTATATGAAGAGGAAATGTCACTGAACCCAAATTTGCCGTTCAAAAAATTTTTTTGACCACATGTTAAACATTATATATTTAAATTTAACACGGCATAACAGTTTTACATTTTTGATGCGACTTGGTATTCTCTATTAATACATTATGACATACTAGACAGCTACCCGCGCGATGTGGTGTAACATCTCGAATTTTAAGGTATTGCGTTTAAAGCATTAATAAAGTCACAACTAAAATTTTAGAAATTAACGACAATTACTTAGATTAAATCACGGACTAAACATCTGACAATTAATGTCTAAACGACGAAAGTAAATAGATATATTTTCTTCCACCATCCGTGAATTTAGGAATCATCCGCCTCTTTTTCTTACTCAAATTTGACAACTAAACATGCAAATTATTCAAACATGATATATATAATATAGTTTTCTTTCTTCTTATTATAATCCCCCAGCCACGTTTATTGACATCCTCCTATATATTATAATATACTAGTCAATGAACCCGTGTAAAAACACGGGTTTAAAATAATAAATTCATATAAAACATCTTTAAATACAAAAGTAAAATAGAAATTTAAACACATAATACTTAAACCGTGTATAAAACCTTATAAAGAATAAATGTTAATCCACATTTTATTTAATAGGTCAATGCAATTTAATGTCATCAAAAACAAACCTTCTGAACAATTATAACATTTCATATCATAATGCTAAAATTAAACAAATTTCTCCTTCATACAAGACTAAACAGATAATCATCTTGCATTACTTTTTCCTAGAATACCAAATGGAACTGTATAGAGGTAGAATTTGCTCTTCCTGACAACTTATATGATTTCTTCTTCAAAGCCATTAAATAAGCCCGATATCCACCTATATAATTATGACCAAAAATGATTAATTAATTAGTTGCATAAAATTACATATGTTTCTCCATCATTTTTGGTAATACTCAAACTTTTACAATCACATTGATCTACAAAATCTCATGTCTAGAACATATCCATGATCATCTATTTAATACTTAGTATACATGAACGAAAAACACAATAACACTAAAACCTATCCATAGATTAGAGATGTTTACCATTATACAAATCGATATAGAAATCTTATCAATATCATCTATGCTAATAGATATAAGTTCTTGCTAGCCTTTATTGGCCTCATCACTATCATGGTTGAAAGCAACTTCCTGATTGACCCAACTTATCAAAACAATGACAACTGCTTGAAGGATAGCAGAGGTAGCAAGATGAGCAGGGCAGGTAACGGGTCAGGTCAGATTTTGTTGACCCACAGACGTTACTTTAAGCCTATATAGCTAATCAATGATTTAATCATCATATCAAAGGGAATATTATAAGAATAATCTAAATCTTGAAATAGATACAATGTAGAAGGTTGTATGCATAAAAAATAGACTTTAAAATTTGGTAATCATATCAGTTTCTGACTGCAATTAAAATTGGCATAGAATATTAGTGAACCAGCCTGGATTACAATGTAAACATGCCATAAAAACTCATTTACAGGTGTTAAACATGTTGCATAGATAGAAAATGATAGCTACACATACCTGATACTTGCAGTAAATTATAATGCTTTTAATCTCTGTGTAAGGTGGAGCCTTGAGCAATGCCATCAAATCCTTCATCATGAATTCATTGACATATTGGGAACATCAACTTGATATAAAACATCGAACATTTTGCAAATAGTTAACACATTTTCACTTGCCTATGTGCACTCAAAGATACAGACAGCTGCAAGTTATCCCTGACTTGTGCTGCTTGTACAAGATTAGTATAAGGAATCTCAAGGGAACACATGACATCATTCATAGTCTTGGTTGTCGCAGTTGCAGTCATTGCAAGAAAGCAATCTACTCCAAGACTAGAACGAAGTAAGGACGCTCTAAGCCTCATATACGAAGGGCGAAAATTATGTGACCTGTCAATTAATTTACATTATGACATGTATGTAAACTAAAGAAAACAATACAAAAAGACCTAATTTTGATGGTCTGATGGAATAAACACCTATATCAACTCACCATTCAGATATACAATGGGCTTCATCAATCACAACAAGCGAGATGAGTGAAGTCCCGGCAAATATTGATGTAAATCCTGCATTTAGTAATCTCTCGGGAGAAATGAAAAGAACCTAAAACACAAGCATATAAAGTTATTTCTCCTTTAGATATACTAACAAAGTACTATACTTTAATAAAGATTTCATCTTTTAGGTTATCTCACCTTCAAAGATCCTTCCCGAACCTGCCTAAGCGTTTCAGAACTCTCTTCTAGAGTCTGAAAAAAACCAAACAAAAATTTCAGACTTCGGAATCTACAACAATACCCAAAGCCACAGATATATACAGTCATACCACTACCTACAGGTAGATAGACTGCTTCCAAAAAGGCCCTTGACTTAATAAGTTTTGTATAAAGTGTCATGTAAATACTGTGCATATATAATACCTGACTGCTACACAACAAACCCCCCGGAATCACGGGTGGCAGTTGCTTAAGTTGATCAAACATAAGCGCAACTAACGGGCTAATCACAAGTGTCATCCCTTCCAAAACCAAAGCAGGCAATTGATAACAAAGTGACTTCCCAGCCCCAGTTGGCAATATCACCATACTCGATTTCCCATCAAGTATCATCTTAATCACATCCAACTGCCCATCCCTAAACGAATCATGCCCATGAATAACTTTCAACAACTTAAGTAAATTCTCATCACACGGATCACGTCTCACATCATTCACAAGACGTTCAATCATTTCCTTATCGACCCTTATTTCATTCCCCTCAAATTCCATACCTTCCACTTCTCCTTCTTCATCACATAAACTCTTTTCCTCGTCGTCCCCTTCACCGACGCTTTTCAACTTCTTTTTGCTTCTTCTGTAACTTCTTCGACTCCCATTATACGCATTTTGATTCTTTTTCCTTACTTTATACCCAAACTTCTTTCGCCCACCATGCCCATTTATATTCAACTTAACAAAATTCCCTTCATTCACTCCAGCTTTCGGCCTCTTAACTTGCTCGGTGGTCCCAACCGATCTCCCAATCAAATCAATCCTATTCCTAATACCAACAACCTTAACATCTCCAACATTCCTTAACGATGATATTTCATTAACTATATCAGCATTTCCTTGGGACACATTTTTAACTACATTTGCCTTCTTAACTTCCCCGGTGGTCCCAACCGAGCTTCCGATTAAATTAATCCTATTCCTAACACCACCAACAACCTTAACATCTTCAGCATTCCTGAACAATGATGTTTCATTAACAGCATCAACATTTCCTTCTCCGGCTAAATTTTCGATTACATTTTCGGTTGGTTCAAAATCCAAATTTCGATTTCGATACTTGGCAAACGAAGAAGTCGTTTTCGCTAAACACGAACTAACACAAATATCAATGTTGTTATTATGAGAGGGATCATAACTTCTGGGTTTAACAATATTACAACTAAATGAAACAGGGGGGTAATAAATCGGGTCGGG
Organism: Solidago caesia; assembly: GCA_028566075.1. NCBI lineage: Eukaryota > Viridiplantae > Streptophyta > Magnoliopsida > Asterales > Asteraceae > Solidago > Solidago caesia. Next base: position 610,789 of record JAOXNX010000026.1, read on the forward strand.
TTGATGGGTTTCCGGTACGGGTTCGGTTTCGGGTTCGGGATGTGGGTTTGGTTTGGGTTTTTTGGAGGGTGGTTTGAATTTTAAGATTGGGCGTGAAGAAGTGGAATCGGATTTGGATTTGGGGATGGAAAGAAGATGAAGAAGCTGATGGTGACGTGGCGGCGGCGGTGGTGGATGGTTGTGATGACGTGGCGGTGGTGATGGATGACGTGGAGGAGTTGAGGAGATGTGAGATCCGTCGGAATCTGAATCGGAGGGATCCATCGGCGCCGGAAGAAATGGAAAGAAAAGAGGATGGATGTTATAAAGTGGGCGGATTTGTGTTTTCCCGCCTGTTGGGAAGTTGGAGGGAAAATGTTTATTTTTGTTTTTTTTCTTTAATATCATCTTGACATTTTTTTTTGAATGATAAAAAAAAAATTTATTTGGCAAATAATAATATTATTTGACATATTACAGTATTATTTTGTCGATGGTCTATTCTTGAGTCTCCTAAATGATTGACTTTTAATCTCACATCAATAGATCGGCTTTGCAAGTCAACAAATCCCACACCGACCATCTACTTCACCGGTAATCCGGAGTCATCGTAGATAAACATCCGTGCCCACAAAAGGTATAATTTTTTGCACCTAGGATTTGAACTTAGAATCTAACGTATTTTAGTTGTTAGAGACGGTTTACCACTAAATCCCAAACCGGCCATCTGTTTTGCCGGTAGCCCGAAGTTGTCGCAGATGAACATCCGTGCCCACAAAAGTTATATTTTTTTGTCACAAGATTCGAACTTAGAACCTAACGGTATTGATAGTCGATACCAAGCCACCGGGCTTACAAGTCATAAAAGCGTACTGTACTGTATACATGGAATGACTATAACTAGTATTCGTACATATTCACAACCAAATTCAAGTTTATTATAGAAAACTAATTGACTTAGGAAGAACTTATTGATAGATATATTCACGTCAATAAAATTACAAAAACTAAACCTGCAAGGAACCGCATTCCAAATGTACAACGATGATGAATAACAAAATCAACAATCGCACAAGAAAAACGAATCAAGGGCAGCTTGTATATATATTTCCATTGTTTGAATCTCGAATCCCAACAATACTGGTTTTCGGTTGCTCGGTTTTACCTTCTGTTTCGGTGGTGTTAGGAGCTCTTGTGGGTTCGGTTTCCACCTCCTTTCTATGTAGATCTTCGGGACTTTGATGGACGTCTAGCTGTGTTTTGGCTTTGAAGCTCCAGCTTCTCAATATCAGATTTTCATCAGTGGCCAAGAACCAATATCATCTGATGGGTCCAATTGTTTTTCCTTCTCGATGGCTATGGTTGCAGCATTATGAACTATTGAGCTGCAAAAGAGTATAAGAAAATGTCAATATGGTCAAACTTAGAGGCAGCCGTGGCACCATTTTGTACCTTACAACCTACTAAGGATTACCTTCTGTCGAATCATAAAAGAACTTATGATTTATGAAATACGTACCATCAATGTTGATTGGAAGTATCATGGTCCTCTGTGGAAACAATCCCATTTTCATGTAAATCTTCTATGCTCCTTGTTGAACTTAGGGAAATGTCTCATTTTAAAGCAGCAGAAAAACGACCTGTTTGATCTAATTCACCTTCTGAAAACTGCATCTAACCGAATTCTATTACATCAGTTGTATCTTTCTCATAAGTACATGTCTGTAAAGCACTAGTGTCCCGAGGTCCCGAGTCTTCAGCTTTCTCAAATCCTTCACCTTTTGAAGTATTATTTAACAAAGATTCCCCGGAATCAACATGGTTTGATTCCGGGTTGTTTGAATGTTATTCTCATTGTCGATTTCAGGAGGAAAAGTGCCATTCTCTTCGTTATTTACTTGAACATCTTCCCCAAATGAATCAAGTGTGCTTGTTCCCAGGCTCGAAGGACGGAAAGCATGACTAGACATTCCAGACAATGATGACCCACTCCGACGATGTTTTTGCATTAAGGTCACACTTGTAATTTTCAGTTTCAGATTTTGTGCTACTCATTTGCCGTTGAAAACAGGTATCGGCTTGCTTGTTGGCTCCAAGGTCAACAGAAGACGGGCAGAAACACTTCTCAAGCTATTTGTACTGTCTCTATCGTATGAAAAATTATCATACAAGATGCTACTTGCTGAAAAGTTTGTGTTCTGCACAACTGCCCCCTTTATACTACTTGACCTTCTTAGCAGAGTTGAAATACCCGCACCTTCTAAAGATTCAACCTTTGAATTTGAAAAGCCAACCATGTGATTGCTGACTTTCTATGGCTCACATTCTGCTGCTGACTTGCTTTGGCTCACATTCTGCTGCTGACTTGCTTTGGCTCACATTCTGCTGACCGAGACCGAGAGAGAGAACTTCCTGATAAAAGGTTCCAAATTGGTTCTCCATATGTACTTTGACCGTCCTTGAATAGATCATTGTGTTGACTAGATTGTGCTTTAAATTCGGCTGTAGCCATTTGAGGCTCCATTGTTGTACTTGCCTCAACTTTTGACCCTAAAACCGCTATGCTCTTTATCAACGGTGACTACAACTCTATGCAATCTGCACAAAGCTTAGTGTCACTTTCTAATTCGAGAGGAGAGTAGTCGCAGCCACATTTAGAACAATTTAACAAATCCTTTTGACTATTGATATTTGAGATGTCATCACATGCCAAAAAAGAGGTCAAATTTGCAGGGTTGTGATCCCCTGGATTTCTTGTCTCATCTAAAGTGTCATCGTTCTCGATCACAAACACTTCATCATCGACATCATGATCTTGCATCTCTACATACCTGCTAATTGCATCGTCTTGGCTTCCTTGACGACGATCATGCATACCAGGTATCCCAGAACTTGCATTACTAGTAGTTGTCACGGAGGAATTCATACAAAAATTACAGCATGATGAGGGGAACTCGATATCCCACCATTAAATGTTGAACTCGAAAACTAGAGAGGAGTGGTCTAAACTCTAAACATATTATGATCGAGGACTTCTTTTATGATCCTACATTGGAGCAAATTCTTCAAGAAGCAAGACTTAAAACAAACAACATTAAAAAAAATTAAAATTACTAATATGAATAGTTATATTGCTGAAACATACATAAGATAATCCGTTTCTATTGCCTTAGTGACCTACCTCTACTTGTGTCAGTAAAATGATTAGTTAGTTGTCAAATAACCAGTTTGATACCAAAAGCAATAAAACTTATTATTTTCAAATTAAATAGGACACTATCTTGTTTAATCATTGACATGTGGCTTTTTGCACTAGTATATAAAGCTATTATATTAAATGAAATGGATGACCATTTGTTGGTAACTTAGTATTATTAACATGATTTTAGTAATATTGGATTGACTTTTATTAATAATTAACGAGTTAGGAGATGCGGGAGTGCATGCTTGTTTAATTATAATAAAGTTAAATATTATTTGATCTATTTACATATACATAGTATATGTTTATATATGCTTTATTGTATACTTTGTTTTAAACAAAATGCCTATGAAAAGTGGGTATCTATTTCCATCTCTTTTATTCCTATATACACTTCTTTCTGTGCAATAAACAATTGTACGGTATACATTATTTATTGAACATTGAGTGGTGTATCTAGAAAAAAAAGAGGTGAAAATAAGAGCACCCGTCTCAAGTCCCCTATAATACCTAAGTCCATCATGTCAGTGGCTTACACAATTGATATCATGCCAACAGGCTTACAAGTCAAAAAATTACTGTATACATGCCCACATGGGACGACAATTGCTAGCTTTCATTACATACATTAACAAGTTGTTTTAGAAAAAGATACATACAATATTCACAACCAAACTCAAGCTTTATAGAAAACTACCAATCGACTTACTTGGAACTTATTGATACGAGTCTATATATATTCACGTCAATAAAATTACAAAAAAACTAGCCCTGCGCGCAAGGAACCACATTTCAAATGTACTAACATATATGATGAATAACAAATCAACAATCGCACAAGAAAAAAGAATCACGGGCTTCTTGTTTATGTATATCTATAAGGATCGACACTAATACCCACCCCCCATACAAGAATACTACTCATACTACTACTATATTAGTCAACCTACCCATATATAACAATACAAACCTTTACAATGCTTACACTTTCAACGTATTAAAGTAGAACCCACGCTAAGCCCCAACGTTTGATGAATGACATACGTGTTATCCTTGATCCAGGTGAGGAGCTAGTCGTTATACCAATAATGCTTGGTAAGTTATAGCTTATGCAGCAAGGAGGTGAGGTGGGTAAAAGTAGCTATAGCGTGGAAGATCAAGACCACGCTTTTCTTACATTATTGTGCAGTTGCATTTAGACTCTAGCGTTGGAGGTTTCTTGCTATCTCCATTATTTGAATCTCGAATCCCAACAATACGGGTTTTTGGTTGCTCGGTTTTACCTTCCGTTTCGGTGGTGTTAGGAGCTTTTGTGGATTCGGTTTCCACCTCCTTTCTATGCTTGGATCTTTGGGACTTTGATGGACGTTTAGCTGTGCTTTGAAGCTCCAGTTTATCAAGATCAGATTTTCGAGTGGCTGGAATCAGTGGCCAAGAACCGATATCATCTGATGGGTCCAATTGTTTTTCCTTCTCGATGGCTATGGTTGCAGCATTATGAACCAAATTATGAACTATTGAGCTGCAAAAGAGTATTGTGTCGGTTGCTTCTTCTAGTGTCAAGCTTCTTCGCTTCAGTCCTCTTTCGTGCCCAACTAAAACGACTGATTCTTCTGCCACATCAAAAAACTTATTATCTAATCTAATGATTAATTAACATATGAGGCATTAGGGTTGTTGCATTTATAATAACCAACTTTAATCAAATTTCTATTTTGAATAACAATCTTCACTTTCACCAATAAAATTCATAAAAACTTCCAACTATCACAATGCTAATTAACCAGTTTTCTGGGTGTTCCCTTGGCAGGGCAGGTTTTAGGCCAGGGCAACAAGGGTTGAAGCCCAGGGACCAAAATCATGAAGGGACCCAACATTCTGAACAGTACATATAACCCATACTCCCTTGCTTTAGATTATGCAGCTCACTATCATGCGCACACTTCCGCAAACCTCCACAAAAGTACAAAACACATCTTCCCACTTATATGTTTTATATTTTTACTATGGGGTTGTTTGGAATTATGTTTTGAATGAATTATCTGATTATTGCGTTTGCATAACACAAATAATCAGAAAAAGTGTTTGGATGTAGAAGTGATTATTTGCGTTTAATTAGAGAGAAAACGCTGCTTTGAAAAAGCAAGTAAGGACATGCTTTTTCAAAACACAGTTTTGAAACGCAAAATCTAGTTTCAAAACGCAACCCCAAACACCCCCTATTCTTATACCTTATCCTATGTCATTATGACTCCTTTGGTCTATCAGAATTGATTAAATAGCATACGTACATGTTTTTTCTCTAGTCTCAAGTAAATATCACAAGGAGATAACAATATATGCCCCGGGCCTCGAATTTTTTTGTCATTCTCAGAGACAGCCCTGCCCCTTGGGAAAATGTCAATATGGTCAAACTTACAGGCACCTGTGGCAACATTTTGGACCTTACAGGCAGCGTGGCAACATTTTGGACCTTATAACCTATAAGGATTACCTTCAGTCGAATTTTTTAGTATTACAAAAATTTATAGTTTAAAGTTTATTTCTTACACAAAACAGACATCACTACATAAGATTTTCCCTTTTTATGCAAAGTTCACGCATCATGCTTGAATTTAAAAGAACTTATGATTTATGAAACACGTACCAACACTGTTGCTTGCATGATTGGATGTATCATGGTCCTCTGTGGAAACAATCCCATTTTTATTTAAATCTTCTATGCTGCTTGTTGAACTTAGTGAAATGTCACATTTTAAAGCAGGAGAAGATCGACCTGTTTGATCTAATTCACTTTCTGAAACTGCATCCAATGGAACTTCTAAAACATCAGTTGAATCTTTATCAAATGTACATGTCTGTAAAGCACTAGTATCTTGTGGTCCGGAGTCTTCAGCTTTCTCAAATCCTTCACCTTTTGAAGTATTATTTAACAAAGTTTCCCCAGAATCAACACGCGTTTGATTCAGGGTTGTTTGAATGTCATTCTCGTTGTCGATTTCAGGGGTAAAAGTGTCATTCTCTTCATTATTTATTTGAACATCTCCCGAATCAAGTGTGCTTGTTCCCAAACTTGAAGGACGGAAAGCATGGCTAGATGTTCCAGACAATGATGACCCACTCCGACGATGTTTTGTATTTTGGTCACACTTGTAATTTTCAATTTCAGATTTTGTACTACTCCTTTGGCGTTGAAAACGGGTATCGGCTTGTTTGTTGGCCCCAAGGTCAACAGAAGACGAGACAGAAACACTTCTCAAGCTATTAGTACTATCTCTAACGTATGAAAAATCATCATACGAGATGCTACTTGCTGAAAAGTTTGTGTTCCGCACAACTGCCCCCTTTATACTATTTGACCTTTTTAACAGAATTGAAATACCTGCACCTTCTAAAGATTCAACCTTTGACTTTGAAAAGTCAACCATGTGATCGCTGACTTGCTTTGACTCACATTCTGCTGACCGAGATCGATAGAGAGAACTTCCTGACAAAAAGTTACAAATTGGTTCTCCATATGTACTTTGATTGTCCCTGACTAAATCATCGTGTTGACTAGATTGTGCTTTGACTTCGGCTGTAGCCATTTGTGGATCCATTGTTGTAGTTGCCCCGACTTCAGACCCTGAAACCACTATGCTCATTATTGGGTCTACGATAATAAAAGGTGAGTACAACTCTATGCAATCTGCACAAAGCTTAGTGTCATTTTCTGATTCAACAGGAGAGTACTTGCGGCCACATTTAGAACAAATTAACGAAACCTTTTGACTATTGATATTTGAGATATCATCATATGCCAAAAAAGTGGTCGAATTTGCAGGCTCAAGATACCCTAGATTTCTTGACTCGTCTAAATTGTCGTCTTTCTCAATCACAAACACTTCATCATCTACATCATGATCTTGCAACTCTACATACCCGCTAATTGCATCGTCATGGCTTGCTTGAGGATCATGCATACCAGGTATCCCAGGCCCAGAACTTGCATTACTACTAGTTGTCACCGAGGAATTCATAGAAA
>JAOXNX010000026.1:654836-665159 GCA_028566075.1 Solidago caesia
CAGATGGAGGTAGTATTTGAGTCCTGTAATTGTGCTGAAGACAAGAAGGTTCTGTTCGCCTCCCGTATGCTGAAAGACAGTGCCTTAGATTGGTGGAATGGCAGGAAAGCTGCCCTTGGACCTAACTACATATCTCAGATGACTTGGAGCTCCTTTTCCAAGTTGTTTGAGGCTAAGTACTGTACTCCGAGGGACAGGATTGTGATGGAGAGAGAGTTCTTGATGCTGAGAAAGGGAGAAAGGTCAGTTGATGAGTATGTGACCTCTTTCTATGAGAAGCTGCAGTTCTGTGCTCACTTGTGTCCTGATGAACCTACAACTATCACCCGTTTTATTGGGGGTCTTCCTGCTGAGTACAAGGGTTTTTGTCGAACCAAGGGTTCTATGAACGATGTGATCGATGAGGCTAAGCATGTTGAGGACGATGTGAAGCTTAAGGCAAAGAAAAGTAAAACTTTACTCTTAGAAATTTTGTTAGTTTTAACTTCATAATATCATTTTTTTTCAAAGGAAAATACAATCAGGATTTTATAAAACTACGACGTTCATAAAGATTACATGCATAATCGACATGTTCTTATTAATTTAGACTATAATATCCGGGGAAAAGTAAAAATGAAGATCCAAGATTTTAATTACCATGATATGATGTTACTAGAATATAATTCAAAATGGTTATAAATTTAAAATAATCAATCTATTATGATGTAATTAGCACAATTTTTTTAACGGCCAACTAAATAATTTATGGGGTAACCCGATGACTAAAGGCTACCGCCAGCTAGCTCAACCCAGCTCGTAAGCACGAAAACGTATTAATGGTAAAACTTAATGCTTGTTCAGACTTGAACCTGAGTCTCCTCAAGCCCATCAAGTTTGAAAGACTTTCATGCCAATCCTTCATAGAACGAATTGGCATAATTAACACAATTTTTTTTTTAACGACCTAACAATATTTTCATTTATGGACTAAAAATGCAAAACACTCATCCTATCCTACATATACATATACATACAAATCCACATACATAAATATAGCCGTTGTAATAGGAGTGGGACCCGCAACAAAATCTTCCTATTCCCACAAGAAAACCAGAAAATTAAAACTAGACGTTGGAGGGAGATTCTTAAATCTTAACCGCCTTCATAACACACTTTTCTTCACTAAAACACTTATAAAAACCACCAAATTTTTTTGTAAAAAATAAATAAAAAGCTTTATAATTTCTTAGAAATTAAACCCAAGATATACACACATTACACGCCACAAAAAAAGGGTTTACAAGAAATGAGTGAAGCAGCAGCAGCAGCAGCACCTTGTTTAATGCGTTCGATTTCGCATCCATTATTCGCTTCTTGCGATTTTAAAGAGGTTCTTTTTTTTCTTGAAATTTATTTATATATTATCAAAAAATTTAATTTATTTGAATTTTGTTTCTGGGTTTATATGGGGTTTGGACTATATGTATTCTTAAGCCTTAAATATAACTTCTTGCATTAGTTTTGCATGTTTCTTGAAAGTTATTTGTTATGTTCAAGATTCTGTATCTATACTTATATTTCTTGATTGAAAATCCTAAATTTTAATTGGTTTTTAGGGTTTTCTTGGCTTTTAATTACTGGGTTCTAATATTTCTTTGAATTGTAAATTGAGAATTTTTTTTATTTTTTTTTATATCGATTAGATTAATATGTATACTTATTTTTCTTGATCAAAAACCCTAATTTTTTGATTGGTTTATAGGGTTTATTTGCTTTTTATATTACTGGGTTTTTAATGTTTATTTGAATCCTTCTTGGGTTTTTATTATATCAGTTTAGTTGTGATTTTGCTAAAGTGTTTTGAAGTAAAATAACCACGCTCTAAAAATAATGATCGATTGACATGTACAACATTTCTTTGCGTCTGAACTGCCGGCGATGATTAGAAAAATCCATTTAATTTATGTGTTTACTTAATTTTCTTGATCAAACCCCCTAATTTTTAACTGGTTTGTAGGGTTTAAATGGTTCTAAAAAATTGGTTTTTGTTTCAGATTTGATAACTATTTTATTTTTGATTATATCGATAAAAAGTGTATACAACAAATACAATAGTGGTATTGCGTTCTTTCTAGTTTCTTGAAATGTCAGGGTTATGATCAAGATTATTGAATATGTCATGTTTTTTAGGACTTCTGTCTTAAAAAGTCCAAATTTGACTTATACGAGTCAAATATCATAATTATATATTGATTATATTTGGAATCTTTTACTTAAACTTCAGTTTCTGGTATTGATGTTTGTCTAGTTTTCTTGAAATCATATGTTTTATCAAGTTTACGTATGTGTACTTGTCGAATATGCCATGTTTATCAAACAATTTCTGTAATAAAAGAGTCAAAAACTACTCAAAAACATGACTTTCAGAGAGTCAAATATCCCAATTTGTGTTGACAATATGTGTTTCTTTACCTACATTTTAATTGCTGGCTTTGGATTGACATTCTGCATGTATGGTTTCTTTTCTCGAACATGTCATGTTTTTGTTTACCTTATCAATGCCAGCCCAAAAAAGTCAAACATTTTTTTACCTTTAGAAGAGTCACAGGAGTCCTTTTTTAAGTTTTGTGTTACTTTTGATTATAGTGCTATCTAAAACCTGAAAAAAATATTATGTGCAACAGGGAGACCCCCTTCAAGCTCTAACGACATCGGTTTCATTTGGGCGGTTTATGACCGAACCATTGAATTGGGAAAAATGGTCTTCGTTTTCTCACAATCGGATTTTAGAGGATGTTAAAAAGTACTCTAGACCTGGTGCTGTTGCAGAGAAGAAAGCTTTCTTTGAGGCACATTATAAGAATTTTGCAGCCAAAAAAGTTGCAAATTCACCCGAAAAAGAAAACCAAGTTCCTAATTACTCCCCTCCTCAACCAAATACTACAGCCAACATTAGTCCTATTGCTATCTCGAAAACACATTCGTCCATTGATGACACGCGAGAAAATGAGTCAGCAACACTTGTTGATAGTCCACATATTGATGAAAGCATGCCGAGTAGCACAGGGGTGGAGTTGGAAATCGCATCAAATGAAGATGTTGGCTCAGGTAGTACTAATTTAGATTTCTCAGAAATCAGTATTGATGACGATAACATCTCGAGTACAGGCCAGGTGGAACTGGAAATAACACTAGATGAGAATAAGAGAATACACATCAAGGTATGCACACCGATTTTGAGATTTATTGATAATTTGATAAGTTATAAGGTTTTAATGTTCAGCGATGTTGCTTATAGGATGCTGCTAGTGATATGGATAAATTATCAAGGCTGACGAAACCTGAGATTTCGTCTATTAAATCTTCGAGTAGATATGGAGAATACAAGAAGCTTCAAAGTCCTCCTAAAGAACAGGCTTCTGAAAATCTCCCCAAGAAGACTGTAACAGATGTGATGGAGAAAAAGAGATCAGCTCTACAATCTCTTCATTTATCAATGAACTTTTCTCCTGCTCGAAACAAGAATGGGACCTCAAAAACTTTAAGTAAACATAAAGCAACCAAGGTACCTCAACTTTCTTTCTTTCAGTTTTTGTTCAGTATCATATCATTTCAATCGTTGTACGGGTTGATCATTTGTGTTTGATTTGCAGGTCTCAGAGAACGAGGTAAAGAACAGTTCTCTGGTACTCCCAAGACCGGAAAACAGAAGGTAATTGTCTCTAAATTCTAGAAAAATATGAAAAGAAGTCAATTTGAATGTATAAGAAATTACTATGGTTTTGCAGGTCTAAAACCATTATTGATTGTTCGACCAATGGCAGCAGAAAAGTTGCATTGAAGCCCCTTTCAAGCAAGTAAGAACATGCTAATTCTGCTTTTCATAGATCATATAACCAAAGAGGTCTAAGATTTTTGTTTATAGATCATATGTATTCTTTAAAGTTTAAATGTATGTGTCCTAATAACTTTTAAAAATGTTGAATCAGCCATTCAGAAGCACCAAGTGCATGGACAAAGAAACCAAGGCCCACAACTGTACCTTCATCTTTTAGTTTCAAAAGTGATGAAAGAGCAGCAAAACGTAAAGAGGTAAGTCTAGATTTCATATGACTACTACATACACTATTCTCTCATGTTCTTGATGTTTTCTTGTTATGTTTTTTTTGCTACACTACAGTTCTTTCAGAAGCTAGAACAAAGGGACAACATCAATGAGACACAAACCATTCAGCTTCAACCAAAACTGAAGGTTTTTAACAATATTTCACCTAATTTGATATGTTCATGGGTAATAATCAATTATTACTGAACTGTCTAGAATAAGATTCAAATAATCGATGTTCCTCTTCTACAGGATAAAGCAAGGAGTGAAAATAAAAGGTTGCGCTGTAGCACTGCTCTAGAAGCCAAAGCAAGTACAAATGAATCAAAAGCGCAAAGTAATAACGTGCAGAAGGTAAACTAATACACTCCACCTGTCAGGATTTGAGTATCAGTTTAATTTATATATGTGGCAAAGATGCCACACCCATTACCAATTTAGCTTCACGCCATTGGCTCAGTTTAATTTATACGCCTTTATGATATAATTAATGTGGGCAAGAAGTAGAGTGAATGGTTAAAAGTTATGTTCTTTGTCATGCAGGTTCCACCAAAAACTGGAAGGAAGCCAACTCCGAGACTAGTTCAGGATACTTGTTTTCGATCTCCTTGGATATCATCATCCAAGCCGAAGAATTTTATAGAAATAAATAAGAAAAAACTAAGTAGTTTTATGGCTTGTCTGCCAGCTAAGAAAATGCAAGATTCAATAGGTTAGGTTAGAACGTTAGATGCATGATGCAGCTAAGTACAGTTGTTGCAATGTTGTTTGTTGATTGCTTCTTTCAACATCATTCAATAAGGGTTAGATGTTGTAATAATCTTCAATACAGTTTTTGTATGCAAGTAAAAAGTATTATTCTATCTTTTAAGAAACAAGTTTCTATCTAATGTGTGTTGCAAAGGATCAATGTTTGTATGTACCCAAACAAAATAGTCTCTCCTTTGTCGGTGTAGCATGCCTCTACTTTTTGAAGAAGATCCTTTAGTCCACTCAATGTTTCAAGTTTTTGCTATTCTTGAATGCATATAACAGGCGATAATAAATAGCATAACTACCAAGTTTCTTATGGTGATGAAGTGGCAAGGTCAGGCTATAAAAAGGCCTTGATATATTACTGGATAGTCCAATGAGTCAGGGGGGTACTCATAGTCGAACCTTAGTGCATCATATAAGTTTGAAGGATCAGTGATGAACTCTGGATCATTACACTCTGCCAATCCTTTGTTTTGCATGTCAAGATATGTTGAAGAGCAATGTTGACCTTGAAGTGAAAAAGGCAATAATTCCAGATTATCTATGGAACTTTGTTCTAAACCTTGATCGTCTTTCATACTCCATGTTGAACTGGTGACTGGATCAGGTGGCTGGAAGCTTGGCATAACGTTCTGGGATAACACAGAGTAGGTGCTTGAGTTAGCCGGTTTGTGTCTTCCTTTACTGAAAGGTGATCCATGGGCAATGGACTGCACCTGTTGATCATCTTTCACATTCCATTTTGAACTGGTGACGGGATTAGGTGATTGGAAGCTAGGCATAAGGTTCTGGGATAATGCAGAGTATGAGCTTGAGTTATCCTGTTCGTCTCTCTCTTTACTGAAAGGTGGTCCATGGGCAATGGACTGCACTTGTTGATCATCTTTCATACTCCACGTTGAACTGGTGATGGGATCAGGTGATTGGAAGCCCGGCATAAGGTTCTGGGATAATGCAGAGTATGAGGTTGCGTTAGCCGGTTTGTCTCTTTCTTTACTAAAAGGCGGTCCATGGGCAATGGACTGCATCGGTTGAGTTGGCAGTCCAAGATTATTTAGGCCGTTTTGTACCTGAAAGTTTGGATTGTGTTCTTGTTTGAACTGAATTTCTGTTAAACCTCCATTCCAAGAGTACTGAGTTGGCAATATGGAATTAAATGTTGAGTACTGAGCTGCCCCGAAAGAGTGGTTAATTCCGTTGTTTGAAATGTTAGCTGCATAACCAGTCAATACTTTCTTGGGTTCTATCGTCTGCAATGGAGGAGTACCTTTGACATCAACTTCATGGATCCTAGCATTGGCGGGAGTGTGGTAGCTAATGACGGCTTCATTTTGTTGCATCTGTAAAGGATCCGTACGTTCTCCAGCTGCATCTCTTGGAGAAAAATCTGGGTGCTTTAGTCCACTAGATGAGGTTTTAAGATCATCTTTCTGTAACCGAGTTAAGTAGAGACGATATTTCTGCACTATTTAAAGACACTTTATGAGAGAACTAATTGTCAATCAGTTTATTGTAGGGCATCAAATGGGTAAAATATAATAAAATTATCTTAAAATAAAATGGGTCAACCTAGTTGAATTAAACGGATCTATACTATTAATTTTAAGTAATATAATTTTGTAATCATATTTTACATAAGTTATTTACAAAGTCCTTAATGAATAAAGAATAAAAAAGATATTCTAAGTTTGCCCTACCCAGCCCGATGCATTTCTCACTGTAACCATTTTGTCCCATTACCCAACTCACCTGACCCACCCATTTTGTCATCTGTATTTTGATCGACAGAACTTTATCCCCTTCAAATGAAAAAAAAAAATAATTAGATAAAAAAAAAAAATACATGGGGGGGCCACAGGTATTTAATTTCCACCTATGGTGGGCCTGAGTGAGTTTTCCCTCCAGATCCTTGGGTGATAGGGGTTTCTCATCGAGGGGTTTAAATTGGGGATCTATTCTGCGAGAGGGCACTCTAGTGCGGACGTTGTTAAGACAACGTATACTAGACCTCCCGTCATTCGGGAATAATTCACACCTTTCAAAAAAAAAAAAAAGATAAAAAAAAACATAATTGGCAAGAATTGGAGAAACTACCTGCAAGTGACTTGCAACGTTCTCTCTGGTTAACCATGGCATATTCATGAGATCAAGTATTTTCTTAGGACCAACTTCTGCCATAAAAAAGCAAACCGTAAAAATAGAAACTTTCTTCAATATGGGAAAAGTTGAGAGGAGAAAGTATGTGATGACTCACTTTCAAAACCAATAAGATTCACAGCTCTAACAAATTTCTGATGAAGATCCACAGTCCAAACAACTCTTGCTTTCTTAAGAGAAGAATGATCGGTAAAGTCTTTGTCATCGTACTTATAGTCAGCATCTTTCCTTTTCTTACCTGGCGTTATGTCACCACCACTAAGCAAGTACCCGTCATCAGATTGTTCAGATACATTTCTCATCATTAGAATCTCTTCAAGGCCTTCATGACTTTCAGTATCTCTCACCTCATGTATCTTCTTCCTGTAAACATGTTGCCATATGTTTCTAAGTTCCTTCATTCGAATTGGCTTCAGTAGATAATCACACGCCCCATGTTGGACACCTCTCATAACTCTGCTTGTTTCTCCATCAACAGACATCACTGCATACAGTTCACTAAATAATTCAATATATGTATATATGTATGTCAGAATATATGCATATATTAGCTAAAACAAACTGACTTATGACAGGAAGATCCATCTCAAGTCCAACATGCTCCAAAAGCTTGAAACCATCCATATCAGGCATGTTAACATCACTTATTACAATGTCAAAACCATCTTTTCGTTCACGAAGCAGGTCCAGAGCCTCTATAGCTAGCGCACATGTAGTAACTGATACAAAAAAAAACAATAATATAGAATAAATGTACAAAGTTTATAACCAAAATACCATATATATACATATCAAGTGTTTATATTACAACGAGTTAATTTCATATATACCCCTCTTAAACCACTAAATATCATATATACCCAAAGCATGCTTAAAAAACATTGTACATGATGTATTGAAACTTATAATTTGGGCATATATGATATTTAGGTGGTTTAATATGAGGATATATGATATTTAAGTTTTCATTAAGAGCATGAAAACTTGATCTTATTCCTTGTAGCCTATCATATCAATTTCTGTGAACATTTTTTATAGTTATCAACACTATAATCTTCTGTATGCATTGCCTAATCCATTTTATGACACACATAATTCCCTCAAATGACCCATATGGTACTTGAACCTTCGTTTACACGTACGGTCATCAAAGTTCAAACTTTATGTTCGTTCTAATATGGTACGCAAACTTTTTCTTTACATATATGATAAAGTTTTGATGATGTGTCGTTCACGTGGAGCACCACGTGGTATTTTTTTGATAATCATATGTGAAAAAATAAATTCACATACCGAATTGGAACATTAATCGAAACTTTAATGACCATATATGTAAAAGAAAAGGTTATGTACCATATGGGCTATTTGAAGAAAGAATACATGTCATATCTATCACTTTAAGTCTTGAAACCTTCTTGAAGTTAACTACCAAAAGAATCTTACTTCAAATTAACTAGATCCATTCATGATTTCCATAATTACAAAACATATATATCTTAAACTAATGGGTTTTGCTAATGACAGCCCTTAGGGCTGTCATTAACATGCATAAAATATTTGTACTTTTACCATAAAATTCAGGGGATGGGCTTTTAATATGGAAGGTACAAGTTTTTTATACAGGTTATTGACGGGCTGTCATTAGAAAAATCCTAAACTAATTAACTTGGATGAAAGTACTAAAATCCGATTATATTGTATTTATGCTTAGTATATACATGAGAACATATTAACACAAAAGACAAGTATCGATCAAAGGTTGCATCACGTGTCGTTTCAAAAACCTTTCAATTCTGTTTTAGTAATATTGGTAGATATATACTATGTACTACACATACAAAAACAAACAAAACTTTCAAACAAATTCACCCAACCACACTTGTGTGTATTGCCTACATGAAATCATGAACTAAAGTGACAGTTTAAATGAATAAAAGGAGAAAAAAAACATCTAATGATTAAAAAAAAAGACAATAAGAACCTTCATAAGAGCACTTTTTGAGCATCTTTTCAAGTATTTTCAACCAAGTAGGATCATCATCGACGACAAGAACACGTAAACCAGCTGGAAAAACATCGGCTCTAGGCGATGAGAATCCGTTTATTCCATCCGTCATTAGTACGAACTACCCGGGGCTCGGGTCTAAAGGATGAAGGAGTCTGAGAGTTCAGAAATGGAGTGAAGTTTGGAATGTTGTTATAAGAGAAAGATGGAAGAATATTTGGAATCGGCAGTAGTAAGCTAGTAGTAACCAACACAGAATATTGTCTGTTTGTTACTCTCCTTAAGGTTATTATAGTTTATCACATTTAATTTCAACAGTATAGTCTACACATAACATAACATACATATAATAAGTATGCACTATGTTAACTTTTTTAATTAAGGAAAATATATATATATATATATATATAGTCAAAGGTTAAAATGAGAACCATAAAAATGTCAAGGACTATGAAAACTAGTATTTAATTAATATGTGTAAGGATAGTATTGTAATTTTATAAATACAATTTAATTAATTATTCATTGAAAATAAAAGTCCCCCACAATTATCTTATACCGTTACAAATCTAGATGATGGTTATCAAATTGCCTTTTCTTTTTCTTTATATAAATTGTTTTTATTTTCATTAATTACTAAGATATATAATGCTTATTTTAATCCGCTTGTATTACTCAAAAAATTAAGTTATCCACTAGGAAACAAACTCAAAGTCTTTTTCTTTCATATTTTTTTCATTAATTTGATATAAAAATATTTAGCAATAATTAAAATGTATGTAGTTATCTAAATCTATATATAAAATATGTATAATCGAAAAAGTTATAAATTATTTTAAAACTTCTATTTCGACGTGAGTTTATATAAACATTATAGTTTTGGGATACGTCCAAGTGAATATTTTTTTTACAATCATCAAAAAATTATTTATCATTGGTGTATGCACTTTGGTGTGTACACGTAAACAACTATGGTCTTATGTGAATATTAGTTTAGTGCACATGTGAAAAAAATAGTTTTTATCATCTTTACGCTATTATGTTTCACACGTTCACATGTTAACAAATACGATCATATGTTCACAAGTTAACAAATGTAATCTTTACTTTATATTTTAAAATTTGAATGGATAGAGACACTTGTGAATGGACTAATCACATGTACATCAACTTGAATTCATAATTTTTACCATCTTCACATTTTAATATTTCACGTGTTCACATGTTAATAAATGTTCCAAATGTGAACGACATAGACGATGCACATATGAACATTGGATGATTACATGTGTGCATATTTTAATTTCCAAATATATAT
>JAOXNX010000026.1:665259-676243 GCA_028566075.1 Solidago caesia
TATATTTTTACAATTCACATGTTCACAAGTTAAATATAATTACACGTTCATGATCCTATATCATTAGAATATATTAATTAATAAAGCTAAAAATAAATATTTATGATGAATAAATGTTTAAATCGATCGTTGACTAATTTAATATTAATAGTTATATAACACAAAGTTTCAATCAATTTATTAAAAAAAACCATATGTCACGTAAATTTTGTCATAATAGTAAAAAAAAAAAAATTTATTAATTAAGTGCAAATGAAAGTTGAAATTTTCAAATTTAAGAGCATGAATTTGGTGTGTTTCATTTTTTTTCTTTAATTTATATATTCATATTATGCCCTTCTTTCGATTCTTATTTAATTGTGAATTAATTTTTATTTACAATATTACATAAATGTCATTAAAATATTTTAACCATTGATCTAATTAATCCAATGGATAAAAATGATTCTCTTGGTTCTCGACAAATATTACCTACTAGGTAAGAGATGTATTTGATGTGATAATAATTATTCTCACATGTCTCCGGTAGCTTAGTAATGGGACATGCATCATAAAAATGAAGGTTCAACGTTTAAATTTAACCATACGTCCCTTTAATTATAGTGTTACACGATTTAGCTTATCTATCAGTTATCCATTTATTTAACAATTCTCACTACTAATATATGAGTAATAACTAAACTTTTGCTTTATTACAACCAATGGGATTGAAACAGATCGCTAACTAAAGTAGAAATACTATACTCCCCAATAAGAAGAGAATATTATATTAATAATTTGGTTAAGGGAATGACTACAAATAAAAAAGAAACTTAAAAAGTTGTATAAAAGATAAAATTATAATAAAATAAGTTGTCTCCAATCAATGCCCATTAAAGGTTATTCAAAATATACCATTTCTCTAAATTCAGTAACTAATTACATTGCTTTATCACAAATCATTCTTGGATTTTTTTTTATTATTATTATTTTTTTAATTTTATAGGTTTCAACATTGTTTAAAGATTATATGAATTATTCTTTTTTTTTCTCCTTCTTTTAAAACGTGTCTAAAGCGGTAGAAGGTAAGGTAATGTAAATATATACCAGTTTTAGGTCCCGTGTACGGATAATTTCAATATATCGTTATAGAAATAATTTAACAAATCACAAAAAAAAAAAAAAAGAATAATCGAATAAACTTATTCTATTTGAAAGACATTATCATTTACTACATCAGTACAACACGATAAGAACAAAGTTTTGTGTCATTTGGTCTTCTTGTGGGTCAAAAGTCGTTGGCAAGTGAAACACGCGAAAACGGAAAAGCAGTTGTCTGATTTGGGTATATATGTGACGCATGGGGAAGCCATGCGACACATTTTCGGGTATGCGACGCATTTTTGGGTTTTTGAGAGGCAGAAAGTTTTCTTAAGTAAATATGCGACGCATAGATGTTCCATGCGACACATATGCCATGTATGTAATTTTAGCCCCGTTTTTATGCTCGTTTATTGATCCTATGCTCATTCTAGGTTGTCGGGAGTACGTATCAAGCTCGGTAAACTTGTTTGTAAGTGTTGTGGACTCGATTGAGGTAAGATAACTTATTTTGTCACGCTGGGGAACACAATAAACGTGGGATTTAATAATTAATTGCTTTGACAAAAATGTAGACATCTCATACATATGTTGGGGTATGGAAACCTTGTGGAGAAGGATACGGGTGTTGTGGTTGCTAAACTATACTATGTCCATTATGTGGGACGGGATGGGGACTTGATATGACGAATGACCTTGTAGCAAGTAGTGTTCCTTATCCTAGTGATAGACTGTAATGTTGCTTTGTACACGTGTGATTATGTCGATGATTGGTTGAATGTAACGTTGCTTTGTACACATGTTAATCATGTTGATGATTGATGGATTACAATGTAGTATCGTATACATGTTGATGATATTGCTTGTTTGTCGGATGGCCTATTACATCTAGATCACTAGACTTAAATAGGATTGTTATGTCACGATGCACGTTAAGGCCTTAATGTTGAATTAATGATGTATATAATGAGATAAAGCTAATAAATATATAATGACATGAGATGAAATAAAGATTAATGTGTTGTCTTGATTTGTGACAATATGTGACGAACTGAGACGAACTCGAGTATAAACTGAGACGAAAAGTGTTAAGCTTAACCTATGCTAGTCCTTTGGGCTTGTGTGCTGAGTCGATCACGAGGGGGTAGTCATGATATCTTCCGAGTGACCCATATGTGATGATTGAGTATTCCATCTGGTATGATTAACCAAACTGAGATGAATGGATACTCTTGAATTGGCTATGCCTTTCTATAATGACGTTGATGGACCACCGAAAGGTTTACCCATCATTTCGGGTGTGAAGTGCCCTTGGTCCTTTGACCGCCTACACACAATCCTCATTCTTGTGACGATCTAGTAGCATAAGTTGCTTGAATTTATGTGTAGGCATGATAAGATTATGTGATGATAAAGTTGATATGTGTCGATTAAGTAGCACAAGCTTCTTAACTAAATGTGTAGACATAATGTGATAATATGACGATGTGATGACATTAATGATGATATTGTTATTGTTGTAACGATTAAGTGGCGTAAACTGCTTAACTATATGGGATGAATAAGTTGTGTAAACTACAGGGCTATATTATATAAATAAATGATGTGATGAGGTTAATGTCGATAACATTGATGATGATAATAAATGATGACAAATGGGACGATTATGATGATTGCGAGTAATAGGCACATTATAGGATTTGATATCCTTTATGACGATGCTTGAGACGATATTGAAGATTGGGGTTGACAAGTACATTTTAGGATTTAATATCCTTTATGGTGATTATTATGTAGAAGTATATGATGTGATATGCCTTATGTATGAATGAGATGTTTTGATGAAATGTTTTAAATGGTGAACCTTTTGTCGAACTAACCTGTTATCTTACTCAGCTTTAATTAGCCGACACTTGTTTCGTTGAAATGTGTTGTGTTCCTCAGGTTAGCACGTGAAGCATATTGAGGTGCATGTGAGGCTGGGTAGCTTGAAGGATAGAAGCTTAAATGAGACGATATTGGTTACCCTTTAGACGACTTTATTTAATTAGACGTTTACTTATGTTGCTTTAATGACAAATGTAATTTATGGATTTCCTTTTACTATGGTTATGATATGCAATAAGTAACACCAAGTTTTGTTGATTAACTGTTCTGTTAGGGATTGGTTAGGTTTTAATGAAAAGCGTCCGCTATGATTTTTAAAAAGTTTGTCTCTATCTTAGATCATTTTTATAGTTGATTTCTAGATTCGATAATTGTGCTATATTTCATTTCTTTTTAGCAAAAAAGATAACTCTTGTTGTAATACACCTCGAAATCTCTCTTTGACACGTAACGTATACAATCTCTTTAAACGCAAACCTCACCATTTTTGTGGTTTTTTTTTTTAATGATAATATATATTATAAATAAAGGGCAGCTTGTAAAGTACTAGATGTCTTAAAGAAACACTTACAATTACAATTACAAATCTAGAAACTTAACAGCAACAAATTCCTAGATAACAGTCATAACACTCGCCGCTTGAACTGCGAAGATTGCTAAAAGGATCAAAAAACTCGTGCCAGTTACAGATTTCCGAGACACGGGAAAAACTCTCACCCACAAAGGTCAAGTCACCGGTTTCACCCTGTAGTATTTTTGATGCAATCCCATATAAGCCCCAAGAAAATGACAGCTAAATAACAAGAAGTGGATTTTTGATCCACTACACCCACAATATCCGACTGTTTTTGCACCTGTTAGCATACCATGAATAAAAGTGTGCAACAATGAAGTAAAATAAGTGTTCCTTGCGAAAATTCCCACTAAAAAGACTTCCTCATTTCAATACTTCAAAATCGACCACCATCCACAAAACACAATAGCTTCAATAATGTGCTTTTTATCCAAGGAAATCCGCATGTTATCAACTAAATGTAGAACTTTAGAAGGTCCCTGCGTAAGAAGTGGAGCAATTTTGACTCGACTAATACTAAGTCGGTCAACCAAGCCATCCTGGGGTTCACTAGTGCGCACCACATGCGCCAGCACCATGTTCCATCAAAATCTCGATTACAAAGCTAGCCCCCACAAACTCTTCGAGCCAAAGCAGCCCCTAGATCCTCACCCTCCAATAATCTTGATGCCTCCACTTGGGTCATAGGCTTACGCTACTGAGTCTGACACTTTTTTTTTTTTACCTTTTTTTGTGGTATTGTTATGTATATGACTTATCCATGTGTTATGTCATATCCTATTCCTCCGCACTATTCCAAAAGTAGTATATCAAGGTTTATTAAAGAGAGGGTTGCCATGAACCACATTGCTTCTTTCTTTCATATAATTGTAAAATTTCATAAAAATTTCTACATTTTTAAAATCTACACTATTCAAGAGAAAAATACACCATGCTCAAATGAGAATGATATATCTTCCTAAAGATTAACCTAAAAATCATTCTAAAACCATAAGATGATGACATGTGGATTCTCTTAAATCTCTTTCCTAATATTATCTTTTAATATTTCCACATGTCATTATCTTGTGGTTAGAATGATTTTTAAGCTATTCTTTTAAATTTATCATTTCCGAGTTTAAATATATTGTTACCTGATAAACCATTTGAGTTAGATCAAGTGACCAGCCACCCCCTACAAAGCCGGGCCCCACCATGTTTACCCCTTGCCAAATATGTGGGGCGCAGGTTCGAATCCGACTGCAAGAATGATGAGTGATATTCTTAAAAAAATATTGCTCAGTGTGATGGTATTTGGTGGAGGGGTCTAACTGGGGCATGTGTTGTGTGACCTGTGCATGTCGGTACCCAATGTGGTACACGAGGTTAAGGTGTCCCTGCCAAAATACACTTTTGCCAAATATATTGTTACCTGATAGTATGATCGTAGACTGGTAGGTCCACCAAACATAATAACAATGTTGTTTTGATTGAGGTCACAACCATAAAATACCCTAGAATTGTTATAGCAGAGGTATAAAATACCCTAGAATTGTTGTAGCAGATGTATTTGTTACTATTATTTTGGAACAATATATTACGTGAAATCACAAATAATTCGAAATTCTCAAAAATGAGTAAACTAATGAGGGCGAGTACCAATCATGGTTAAAGTTGGTTTTAAAGGTAAGTAGACTAGGTTTCTAATGCTTAAATAAAGTGAATGTTGAGTCATGGTATCCCACACTAAGCCAGTAAGCCTAATGGCCATTGACACCTTCAACTTATTTCTTATCTTAATTTTTTTAAATAATATAAGCATAAGTCTTAAGTCTTCTTGAAATTATACTTAAATTTTTTGTAAACCAAAGGTTTTCTAAAAGCTCCATGTTTAATATGAAAGTTGCATTAGTGGCATATCCACAAGATGATCAGGGTATGCAGTTGGGAAAAATTTAACGTTAAAATTTTATTTTTTTTAATAATTTTTTAAAAAGTTACTATAGGTGCATATTCTAAATAATATTGGTGCATATCCTGTTATTTTGTAAGATATGTAAGTATACAATGTTATTTACTACATGTTTATTTTGGTATACTTATGAAGTTTTTGACTAAGGTGTTTATCAAACCAAAAAACCGTAACAAACGTCCGAGTAAAAAACCGATATTTGTCTGATTTCTATATAAATTGTTTTTACATATCCTGTCAAAAATTTCTGAATCCACCACTGACGACTATGTAAAATCTCTAGGTAATTGTCAAGAAATTGATAATTAGCTGAATTATTCTGTATATAATACTTATTAAAGCAATTGACAATCTCCCCCCAACCCCTTCTTTCTCAAAAAAGAACTTAAAATACCTAATATGTCTTTTATCTTTATTCAGTATTTTAAACATCCCCTCTTGATATACATATAATACCCTTAACTCATAAAATAACCACAAAACTCTTTTTTACATCAATAACCTATACTATTCGTCGCCGCCACCTTTGGCACCGCCACCATACCTCTGCTACCGCCGCCACTACGATCATCGCGTGTGCATCCATCTAGTTTTAATATACACGACATAATTAATTTAAGGGTAAATTCCGAAAAAGGTAACATATTTACATAAATTTTCTAAATTAGAGGAACGTAAAATATATTTTTTAAAAGGACATGATTTTATAAATTGGTAAAAAAAAGAAGAAAAAGGAATATTTCCATTTTTGAACCCTAAATTTGGTTCCTCATTCTTAGGTTTTAGATTATTTCTTTTTTTTTTTATAAATATTTTAGATATTATGTTACCTTTTTTCTAAAAAAAAAATTTGAAATTATGGAACTTTTTTCTGACAAAAGTTGAACTCTAAATGTTTTTTTTTTCAAAAATATATTACACTCCACTAATTAGGAAATTTTATATAAATTTATTATCTTATTTGATAAGTTAAAGGGTAATTGAGCCCGCACAATGCGGCGGCGACGGTGGTAGTGGCGGCGAGAAGTGTAGATAATTGATATAAAGGTAAGATAGAGGGGAGGGAGGGGGGGGGGGGGGGTTCATATGCTTTAGTTGGGAATATAGATTAGACCAGTTAAGAATAATTGACTAAGTTTAATCAACTTCTGGGTTAATCTTTTCACTCATTTAAGCATAATTCCATAAATCGACTAAAAAGAACCAATTATTCCGATTTTAGGCTAGGGAGATCATTTTACTTTTTATGTTAGGAAAAGTTTAATTAATTTTCAACTAACGTAATACCCTGCCATTGGCCGGGGATTAAAAATTATATTTGGAAAAAGTAAGTTTTGTTAACTATATTATATATACATGGAAAAAAAATCAAAAGGGATATAGACTTGAACCTGGGTGAGGAACTTCAACATGCCAACAGCTACCATCAGACCAAAGAAAATACATGTTTAAACAATGCACCACAAATCTTAAGACACATAACAATAGCGACAAGTTAAAAAAGAAAACAAAACACAGCGTTTCGCTGCCGAATTGTGATTCCGAATGTGATAGAAAACAGAAAAAGTCTTGAACCAAAAGAAAATCAGAAGTTAAAAGCAAAAATAAAAATATGGTAAAAGGTTGGTGGCGAAATCATAAAAGACCAAAGAGTAAGGGTAGAAATAAAAACATGATAAAATGTGGTAAAATTATAAATGATAAAAAGTTGGTAGGCAAAATATAAAAGATCGGAGTTTGGTGGTCAAAGTATAAAAGACCAAAAGTTTCAAATTTTAGAAGGCTAAAGTTTGGTGGTCAAAGTATACAAGACCTAAAGTTTCAAATTATAAAAGACCAAAGTTTGGTGACCAAAGTATAAATGACAAAAAGTTCACTATTCAACTAATTACCTTTAATTAAGTTATAATTTATTAACAATTTATCTTAAAGTATATATTAAGTGGAAAGAAATAAGAAGTTCTAATGTTCTTAGTGTGGTTTTCATTTTTGTGAATCATTTCCAATGTTTACTCTAAAGCAAGCTAGGAACAAACTAGCATGTCTTTGCGCAATGTAGCGGATAGTCGGTGATGAATGGTGGTGGTCTTGAATAATTTTGTAACATCTTAAATTCTTTTTTCCCATACTGTTGACCTTGTCGTTAGTTAAACATGGGTTGCCGTTAGATAGTTATATGCAATAAATGTTGACTGTTAATGTGTTGTTAATATGATGTTAATGTGTTGTGATGAGATGATTATTATGTGTCAATGTGTTATTTAATGTGACATGAATGAAATAATAATTGTTTATCAATATGCTTGTTGAGTTGTAAGTATTCCCATAGACATTAAAATGTGGTTATAAGGTCGTTAACTAATTGAGGGGCCTAAGTGTTAAACTTAGTAAGCTAAAATTTGATGCAAAAAGGATTAGGGCATCCTAATTACACCCATATTTCCGTTTAATTTCATATTCTCAGCCCCCGAAGAGAAAACCTTAGTCCTTTGCAATTCTAGCCCATTTTGAATGAGTTTGGTGTAGAATTCGCAAGCTTTTGTTCCTTTGATCACATCTACATTAAAGGTGACATTTTCTTTCATTTCTTATGTCCTTTTGATTATTATTGATAGCCAATCTCTGTACTTGAGCATTAAATGTGTTATTGTGATTTTTGGAATCGATACATATCAATTTTGAAGGAATTGATGACCCTAATTGTGTATTTAGGATTTCTGAAAGAATTGGTGGAACCATATCTTCAATTAGCCTCCTTAATATGTCTTTTGTTGATCTGGAAAGTTGTATGTTGATTGGTATAAGTTTTGGGGCTAATGACTCGTTTTGGTAAAAGAGTCAAAATGACTCTCAAGCTTACTTCGAGGGTCCATAAGTTTCAAATAGTCAAGTTTTGGTAAAAGCAAATCTTTGGATTTAAAAGTAGACCTGAAAAGCTTTGAATGTGATGTGTGATTAATGTTGTTATGTGTAAATGTGCTATGTGTTTAAACGTGACAAAAGCAGATGATTAATGTGACAAAGTGTTTACTAACATGTTTGATAAGTCGATGTATATTCCCTTTTGTGTTAAAGGAGGTTTAGTGTGTCTTTATAAAGTTCAAGGGCCTTGATGTCGTTTAGTGAAAAGTTTTTCAGTAGCTATTAAGGGTTAGGGAGACTAACTAACCCTCATTATTCAGATCCTAATCATTCCCCTAGCCTCTATCAAAACTCTAAAAGCCCCCATAGCAATTCCATTGATTTCATGTTGATTTGGTGGAGGTTTTCACACGAGTTGGTACCCTTGATCTCATCTACATGTATTGTGTGTAAATCCCTTTTGTTTTGTTGTCATTCGAGTCATTCCTTACGGTTTGCTACTGGCCTCAAGGGTTTGGGGTTGATTGATTGTGTTTGGTTATCGATTAAAGTTGTTTTCGGGTAACCTAATGATTTGTTAATGTATCCATTTGATTTCTAGAACAAGGGATGGTATCAAACCATCAATTGGGTCCTATTTTATGTGTATTTGAGTTCTGGGAATCGGGGTTGGGTGTTGGAAATGTTTGACCATCGAATTGCTTGAAAAACGAAGTGTGTATTGTCTGCTAGACCACTATATGCGACACATATAGTGTCTATGCGACGCATAAGTCTCCTTTTTCGTGACCTAATGGCTTTTTGGCATCTATGCAACGCATGGGAAAGCTGTGCGACGCCATAAAAGGTATTTTTCAAAGTCAAGGTTTATTTGCGCATGGGAAGACCTATGTGACACATATTGAGCTTGTAGGGTCTTTTAGCCTTGTTTTTGCTTATATATTGATCATATGTTCGTCTTAGGTGGTCGGGAATATGTATCAAGCACGATAAACTTGTTTGTAGGTGGTTGTGAGCTTCATTGAGGTAAGATAACTTATTTTACCACACGAAAGACACCACAAAACTATGTTTTCATATAATAATCTCTTTAAAGTATATTTCGCAAGTATATGGGTTTCCGGGATTACATGGGAGGCTTATATGGGTTATTTGTGCATGCTGTTGATGTTTATGATACGATGTTGATACGTGATAGGATAATGATGATGTTGTATATGTGTTAAGTGTTTAATTCATGGCCTGTACATTTAGTACACTAGACACATGTAGGATTGTCATGACACGTGCACGTTAAAGGGCCCTAACATTAAAATGTGACAAAGTGTGATAATTGTTTAGGTAGGTTGACACCTAAGCATAATATAAAGTGTTAAAACTCAAGTATAATGACGGTTGAAAGTGTTAAGCTTAACCCACACTACATGGTGGTAGTGTGTTACGATGATCACTTGGGTGGTAATCATGATATACCCCTTGTGTGTTAGTTATGTTGATTGAGTATTCCGGGTAGAGTGACTAACCGCTAAAGGCGAAAGTCAAACAACGGAACTATGCCTTTTCTTAACGCACCGATGGACCACCCAAAGGTTTACCCATCATGTGTAACATTTCTCATTTTAATATACATATTTTCGTATATAACTGTTCACTTCTACGTTTAATTTAATTTATTTATTTTAAACGTACAATCGTATCGAAACGCGTAACCAACTCGCGAATTTAATTTATAAATTCGGAACACGATAGTTGAAATCGTAAACATTTAAAATTTAGTAACTAAAGGAATGCCAAACTGTTGACATAATCTATTAAAAGGTTTGTCCCAATGTATTTATTTATATAAATACTTCTAGTAATTTATTTGTTTTTGAAAGAAAAATAAATAATAAAAATCATGAGATGCATGTGGGAGGTGGTTTAGACCACCGAAATTTTCAACAAAAGTATGGGAGACCATACTTCATTTTTTTCATTCCACACACAACCTTCATTTCAACCAAATACACACACACAAACACTCTCACTTTCTTCATCAAGACCGGCCAAAGGAGGGGCATTTTGATCGGAATTTCAACCTCAAAACACCACACATTTCAGGTAACAACATACATTTTCTGTTTTCGAATGGATCCATGTCGAAATTTAGAAGTTTTCTTGAGTTATTTTGGTGTTTTGATAACCGGTTTTGAAACTAAAGAAAAACTAAATGATTTAGCTCGTAAATCATTGTTTGGTGTTTGTGTTATGAAATGGGTTTGATGGGTATGGATTACTAAACATATCGAACCTTTTTGGTGCTTAAAAACTTGTGTTTTTGGGTTGGAAATCGATTAAATTAGTTAAAAATGTGTTCAGCGAAATAGGCTATTTGCCGACCAGTTTGGTCGGCAAATGAAGGGTTCAGATACACTAGTCCGTAAACTTGATTTTCTCATAAATTTGGCTAAGTATTGATGAATATAGCCATTTACCGACCAGTTTGGTCGGTAAATGACACTTTACACTTAAACTTATTTCGAGTCCGGACCAAACAACCATTTGCCGACCATATTGGTCCGCAAATCACTACTTTGACTCGAAATACCCATTTGCCGACCATATTGGTCCGCAAATGAACACTTGGACTC
>JAOXNX010000026.1:754783-765672 GCA_028566075.1 Solidago caesia
AAAATTTTTTTATTTTCCCCCCCCCCCCCCCCCCCCCCTCTCTTCTCTCTCTCTCTCTCTCTCTCTCTCTCTCCCTTTTGATTTAAGCTTTGAGATGAACTCCGGACTCCCTTTGTCCATTACTGGTGAACTTTAGGCAAACTGAGGCCTACCCTTGTGACCTTGTGCATATCTAAATAAGTTTGCACTGTAATTTGGTTATGGTAGTGCATATCCACATTAAAAGCCATTGATTTGCCACTTAGCTGGTCAAAAAAAAAAACTTAGGCTCAGGATCGATTTGTGATGTTACTGCTTGAAAAGGTCAGGCATGGGCTCGCCCTGCCTAGTCCCCAACTCTTGGCTTGCTTCGGTCCCATCGGATCATTATAAGCTTGAGCATTGGCTTTTATAAAATTTAAAGTTTAATCTTCAAATAAAATCACAAATGGTTGTTCCTAAAATTCTAAAATTACAAGACAATGGATATATAGCCTGCATAGGCTCGCCAAGCTACCGCCTACCAAGCTTCTGGCCCCCAACCATATTAGGTTCAAATAATAGTACCTGTTTACCTTTTATGAGCATCACAAACTATGTTACTAAATTTCGTCCATAAAATTCAGTTATTTTGTGAAGAGTGTATTGTATATACACAATGAACATTCCAAAACTGTTTTACAGGTCCCATTATACGTGGCAACAAAGATGGCATCAATCAAGAGGTCATCCTTTTTTGTACCATCAGCAACCGGATATGCAAAAGCAGGGTTGAGGTGGTTAGGGCACGAGCCTCGTTGCACGCCTTACTGGCCCCACTCCCTCATCTGGGCTTTGCTTTACTCGTTGCCAGTTGCTGCCGTTGATGCTTGGCGTTACAACTTTTGCCTCAAAATCCGAAAGAGGGGGCAGCTCAAGGATTCTAGGAAGAAAGAGTGATTGCATTTGCTCTGTTTTTCTGTTTAATTTGTGCTATTATAGCATGTAGAATGGAGATGGATCTGTGATTCAAATTTCAGATGCTTTTTATATTCAGGTTACAATATTTTTATTTCTTCAAATCATTTCCGGAATCAGACAATCATATTGCATAAATCACTATACTTGTAAACAACATTACTGTTACATGTCATTATCTCTAACGGCAACGAGTTGGAAGTTCGTCTGAACATAAAATTTTATCTGATCAAATTCATCTCAACCCGTTATCCAACTTGTCCAAGACATTCATATTGTTACCTTTGTCCAAACAATTTGGTTTTGAAAAAAAAAAAAAAACTCTAAAAGTATGATACAAGCAAGAAACAAAAATTCATAACTGTTAGATTGCTTTCTTTTTCCTAAAGACCACTTCAGTATCCAACCCGAACCCATCTACCTTCCTAGAATAAACAAAATCCGACCCGTTAAACAACTTAATCAAGGGTTCAATACTATACAGATCATTAGCCGAATACTTATCCGACCGTCTAGAGACTGCCACGTGTAACACACATATCCCACCAACCTTTAATGTCCGTTGGATCTCTCCTACAAACTTCTCAGGATACAATGCATGATCAAACACATTCGAAAATTCAAAGTCGAAAGTCTCATCATCGAATGGCTGAGAATGAAAGTCACCTTCGATAACAAGTGGAGGGTATGGGACAAGATCCAACCCGATTGAATCCCAAACCCCGACCCTTTTCAAAGCTTCCACTTCCTGACCAACCCGAGCTCCAACACAGAGAGCTTTAGACGAATTTGACAGCAACTTTTTGTGTTTTAGATCAGAAAAGAATTGTGTGAAAACCAGAATCTTTCTGTCCCAATCTCGGGTGGTCCATATTTTCCGGAGCTTTGGGTTGGTTGTTTTACGAAGTTGGTGGGTAATGTAGTTGTCGTAAGAGGTGTATCCGGGTCGGATCTTGATGGTGGCAGATATGGGTTCTTTGCTGAGACAAATTATGGAGTTCAGAGAGAAAAATATGATGAAACAAGATAAAGAAAGCAAAAAAGAGAGAAACAAACATCTTGGTATCATTGATCTTGATTGAATGGCTACATCTTTCATCTCTAACACACACTGAAACTGTGTTTGTGTGTGTAGATTTCCTTGTGAAATTTATCTTTTTTGTCTAAAGTTTGGAACTTTATTTCTATTGTCTTTATCAATATGCATGGCTGTTTTGTATAAAAGTTTTTGCATGAAAAATGTGTCTGAAAATTAGAGACAGATGGGGAGAAAGTTAAGATCACATAACAAATAAAAGGACAGATGGATGATACATACACATACATATATGCATATGGAATACATATTTTGTATATATGATTTATATAAATGATATGAGTACAAGATATATATAAATGGTGGTGATTCCAATCATCATGAGACTTTAATTTCTCCGAAAACATAGGGGAAACAGAAAAGAATGTCGAGGAACACAAAGTAAGCCTGCTTTAATTAATCCTTTTAAAAAAAGATGCTCTAATTAATAAACAGGTAAACGAACGAGGTTTTTCCTTTTCGGGTAATTCAGGGAGGACGAGTCTAACTTAAATGTACATGGCCTAACTGGGATACTCTATATTCGTTTCCAAACACCTTTCCACTGATCACCCTCAAGATGTTACCTCTCTAAAACTCCTGTGAGCAAATTGAAATTCGACTTAAAATAATTATGGCTTTAAAAATAACATGGACCTTAACTAAATGTTGTAATTAGCTTTAAACATATGAAATTATGAATGAATGCCTTGAATGGAATATAGAACAAGTTTTGATTTATAAATCATTTGGACTTGATACATTTTAGATTTTTAGAAATATCAGGAATATACAACTGTGACTTACTATCACATGACGCATATACAAGAGAAGATTAATGTTCCTAACTTAATAGTGTTAGACTAAGCTCAAACTCGACTCGATTGTTTTATAAGCTTTCTTGGTGAAGTTTCGAGTTGCACTTCTAAGTATTTAAACTCGAATGGTTTGACGAAACAGGTATAAGTGGTTGACAAATTTCGATCTCACCTTATCATACACGGTGCAATGTCGTTTATGTTTATTTTGATAGACAAACTAAATAAGGGTAGTTAAAAAGGAAACACGTATAGAATATATAAATGGGTCAAAAACATTAGATTATATTTATCATTTCATCTAGAAAGCGAGTCTTGCATGTTAAAGTATTATGAGTTGAATCAAGAAAAACCTATCTGAGTTTGGTCGCTTTGTATTTGTGGTTGTTTACAGCGAGTGTTTGGAGAGGCCTCAAAAGGTTCGTGGGTTGGATTGGTTGTATGGTTGGTTGCATCGTGTTGTTGGGAGACTTTATAAGGTTCGTTCGTGTGTTGTCTTTATGTGTCTTGTTTTGTTGGTAGTTTACTTTCGTTAGTTCTTCGTGACTCAATTTTGGGTCTTGGGTGTTTTTATTCTTAGGGTCGTTGGTGAGTTTGGTCGTGTTTGTAATCCTTTTTTGGCTAGGTTCTTTCTAGCCATTTCTTTTTAATAATACTAATAATGCCGTTCAAAAAAACAAACAAACAAACAAAAAAAAAACCTATCTAAAATAGGAGAGTAAATGGAGTACTTACCATAATGATTATTTACAAAGATAATTTGTAATCTAATAAAAATTTTTTACTGGGTCTTATCTGATTTTCACTAATGTTTTGGAGAAAAATTCCAAAAAGATTACACATTCGTGAAGTCTATTTTACAAAATCTGGTATTTCGGTCTTGGAAGTACATACGGATCAATATACTCCTGTAGGTGGTAGCTATAATTGTATTCTGCTCGAATCATGGACAATTCTTGGTCTAAAGTTCTGCAAAAAGAAAAAGATATCATAAGACCCGGCTCAAGTTATACTGGGAGTAGATGACAGAAAAACATGCCAACAAGGGCTCAGCAGGCTTTAAAAAAACAGCATTCAAAATTAGCTTACTTTCTCAAAGTAGGATGGCAAGAGATTGACTCATAGTATAAATGCAATAAACATATCATCTACTCGACAATCAAGACTGTTGTGATCAGCTTAAAGTCAAAAAGTTATTCCCTAGACACTTAAAAGTCAAATGCCGGCTTCTTCATTGAGACAAAGGGGTACTAACTAGAACCTAATATGAGCCAGAAGCGACACACCTGAGCCGCAAAGTGTATCTCATCTAATTTTCGATGGTTTCCCTTACATTACTAACCAATATATTCAAGCAGTAGTGAAAGTATCTGGTCATCTGGTGTCTACATTACACCATCCATTATCATATATGAATGAGAATACTAGCAAACTTTAATTTTCAAGAAAACCGTCAACTTTCATCATTGAAATAAAACTGGAATAAATTAAAGATGACTAATAGTCTGAGAAAATAAGTACTTCTTTATGACCCAAGTTAATCTGAATATTAAAGAAAAAAGAACTACTAGATTCTCTTGAGTTGGCACAAAAAAAAAGAGCAGTAAATGAAATATTAATTTGCCAGCAACTTAAGAAATTCATAATGAAATCAATGCTCTCCTTAATGAGATGAGTATCAACACCTTATGCTCATTCACCAATGGGGTGAAACCCCAGTAGTACCGCCACCATGTGACCACATGGGCCCACAGATGAAGGCTGCAGGTCACAGGTTCGAAACTTGCCAAAGGCAATTGGAGAAACTATATCTTGTGATCCATGTGTGAAGATGGTGAGTCACCAGGCATGAGTTCTATGCGGTGTGCGCTCTGGGTACCAAGACGGTACATGGGACCAAAGGGTTCCCACCCACTTAGTCACTTACCCTTTTTTTTCACCTTATGCTCATTTACAAATCTAATACCAGAAATATACATAACCTGTAAAAACATCATATGACAAGGCTCAAGAGTGCTTACAAGGTTAATAGTAGAGAAGAACGCAATGTTACAACGATCAGCAGCCAAAATGCAAAGAATAAGCCTTAGCATGGATTCAGCATGTGGAATCAAATCCTGAGACGCAGCAAAGAAGATTAAGTTCCATACTCTTGACATGAAATAAAAAGGGAAAGAAATTGAGACCAAAAAGGGGACTGCATACCTTTATAACGAACATAGGCCTATGTCTGGTCAAATATGGTTTCAAGTATGAATGCCCGTCTAAAATACTCTCAAAGCAATGTGATAATAGCTGTTGTCAGGATATAAACTGGCTGGTATATTCAATGTACATTATACAATAATTAAAATAACAATATATTATATAACTAAACTTAAAATAAAATAAGAAGAAATCTTAGATCATACTTAAACGGATTATCCGACATCAACTTTGCGTGTTAAAATGTCACAAATAAAATAGCCTCCAAATGACTAAATTATTTTACAATATGATAGATCGCAATATAGATCAAACAGACGGTATCACGGTTCAAAGAACTTCAACTAGATCAACTATTAACAAAAAAAAAGAAGCTAAAGATCAATTGTATTCTGTAATATAAAGGAGGAAAAAACAGCGGAAGCCAGGCAAGTACAAGATATGTTGTGAACTATCCTTCCATAAAGAAATTTACTGTGATGGCATCCAATGCTCATAAACACAAAAACTTACCTGGACCAGAAAGAGGCTCTAGCTCATGGGTTACTGCCACACCCTTATTGGTTATCAAAGTTTCCCGGGTCCATTCTTAACATGAGAAAATTCTAATCATCATCTCCCATATTTTATGTACCTTGATCAGTTTCTTCATGCAGGAAACTTCATAATCAATTTAAAGCAATACTTTTGTAGCCGCACTTGGATGAAACCCTCTTCCTAACATCTTCTGCACCCACATCTTGGCATCCTTTTTCCTACCCTGTCTATAAAATCCATGCACCAAAGTTTCAAATGTCCACTGATTCGGCTCATACCCCTTCCGATGTAACTTCTGAAACAACTTGCAAGCATCATCTAGTTGCTTAACACTTAATTTCCTTATAAGCATATTATAAGTGTATATATCCATCGGAAAACAATTCCCCACTACTTCTTCTAAGTCATCGGGATCTATGTCATCTTTAAAACGATCAGAGAACAAACCAACAATCTCATTAATTTTCCAAATAGGAGATGACTCGCCGCTAACAGCCCCTGAGTCAACCCATGTGTCATATAGCTCCCGGTCTCTTAAAGAATTAAGAAGCAAATTGTTACCAATAAAGGATGAAACTGGCCGCCTGACTGTAAACAAGTCCTTAACTAAATCCATGATCTTTTTATATTGTTTACGTTTGCATAGAGCATAAATAAGTTCTTCGTAACATTCGAGACTTGGTCTGACTGTTTTTGCTATTTCTCTAATTTCTGAAAAGATTTCCAATGCCATCTCCGGTTTATTTGCTTTGCAAAGACCGATTACTAGAGTGTTGCAGACTTTTCTCCCGACATTTCTTCTTTTCACGATATCATTGAAAAAGTGTATAGCATCAGAAACTTTTCCACTTTTTAGATAACTTTCAACAACAGAATGTCGGAACTGCATTAGGAGAAATCCCGCTTCTATTCATGATCATATATACTTCTCTTGCAAGATCAGATTTTTTTAGCAAGGCTGGCTCCTTCAATGAAGATGTTGAAAACACCACAATCAAGTTCATGAAGACATAACTGCATTTCCAATAACTTTTGAAATTGCTTCTCAGGATTCTCCATCTCACATACGCTTTGAATAACCGACCTGAACAATGAATGGGGTGTGGTGTGGCCTTTTTCTTGCATTTCGATTAGTAATCTCGCAGCAATGTCTCCTCTACTCGACTTTATAAACCCCTTTATCAAACTGTAATATGCAAACCTGGATGTAACTTTATTGCATCGATTAAGCTTACAGTGTATAAAATAACCTTCTTCCACTCTACCAGTCTTACAAAAGGTCTTAATGTAACTTTCATTAACTTTATCGTTCAATACAACATTATTCTCCAAGGCTACACGAAACAAGTCAGTCATCATGTCAAGCATTCCAAGCTTACAAAAAGCATCCGCAATGACAGAAAACGTTGTTACCCCAGGGAAATACCCTTGCTCAAGTGATTTCTTTAAAATGCGATACGCATCAGCAACGCTTCCCTCCCCACAAAGGGTATTCATTAGATAATTAAACGACATGCCACTTAATGATAACCCGATCTCCCCTCTTGAATCATATAATCTAAGAGCAACATCAACCATTCCCGCCTTGCAAAAGAAGCATAAAATGATATTCATCGTTAAATTCATCTGGGGATATATTGCTTTCCTTCATCTCAATTATCAAATCACACACTTCTTCAAGTCGGTTTTCCCTCAAAAGCCTTAAGATTAAAGTGTTGTAACGAAAAACATCCAGAACATAATGAACAGCGTTTCTTGTCTTTAGTAAAATTCCATAGACCCATCTAACTTCCGTGCCTGTACAAGCTCTCGAATCCATATATCATAAACGTTAAATTCCCTAAATTCATCTACTAATTTCCGAGCCTTATCGAATTGATCATTTTTACATAACCCATCTACAAGAGCACCAACTATGTACCCGCCATTCTTTACTTTGGTCCCATTATCCATAACCCCACGAACATATGTTTCGGCTCTATTGAACTCTTTTTTCCTGCAAAAACCCTTAATCAATATAGAGTGAGTGACCTCTGATTCAAAGCCGCGATTTTTAATCTGTTTTGCAATAGACTCAACTCCATCAAAATAACTTCCCTCTACAAGACCGTTTAAGAGCACATGGTAAGCAAAACCATCTAAATCAATACCCTCGTAACGCATCCGGCCATACAACTGGAGGGAAATCTCGGGTTTTCCTGCCACGGCATAACCCATAACCAACATGTTATGAAAATTAGTTTTATGACTCCTTCGATGCTTAGCATAGTCATCCAAATAATCCAACATCAAAGACATTAACTTTGCCTTCGAAAGAATTCAATCAAAGAACTTTAAACAAGCCAACACATCTTTCATGTAGTACAACACATCGAGAACAAATGCTTCATTAAGAAGGATATTTAACCGTGACAATTCATCATCAATGGTTTCACGTTGTGCCACAAAATCTATGTTTTCGCCAACGCCACTAGCTGCCAGAAGAAGATAAAATTCGAATTATCTGGTCAAAAAGCGGTTTCCGGCTAACTTTAAACCATTCTTGAAATGACACCACCACATCCTCCACATGTAACTTCTTCACTGGTGATGGATTTGTCAAAAATGATGGGTTTATAAGAACGGCATTGCCAGCGTCAGATGCTACTATGGTTGAGTAGTGGAAGAAATTGTTATTTTGAGGAGAAAAGAGAAACCTGACGGACGTTTGCGTCAGGTACCTTAGTCTTACCATAATTTGTGAAGCCGATTTATTTGTAAGCTACTGCATTGACATTGCTTCATAAGATATGCACAGCCTGGTCAAGAAACAACAAACAAATCTTACTGAACATGGAACCTATACATTCGTACTTACGGCTTACAAGCAAACTAACAACACAAGGAATGGTAGTTTCGTAAAACGTAAGGTAAGGTTATGATATAACGAATTATATATAACAAAAATCACTTTGGTTTGAAAAGCTTGTCGAAAAAACATGTTCTGCAAAGAACAATATTAAGATGTTTGGTAGTGGTGCACGATTATTGTGAATTTAAATCATAAAGATCAACTCTGCAAAGTGTGACAAACCAGGAATTGAATTTTACATTTCCCTCATTCTGTCCCAAACCTATTGTCCGCTAGATAAAAACATACAAGTTTAAGAAAAGTGTAACTAATGTAGCTCACTTATTTAATATTACTTAAAATTTTATAATGATTTAAATTAGGGGTAATATTGAAAACTTAGCCATTTGGCCTACGCCTATCCGTCTTTCTTTCTAGTAGAGGACAATTATTTTGGGACTTTCTGGGTCACATCAGAATTTTAAAAATTGCAAAGACTCTCTGCTAAAGAATTAACTTTTCAGGGTCAAAGGTGTTTACTGTTTAGGATCGCTTAGTGAAATGTTTACTTGCTTATCACGTATTTTAAGACAAATAGGCAATAACAAACACTCCGGAAAACTACTTATTTATGAGGAATAAGCACTTTAAAATAAGCATACGTACTATTTTTCAAAAAGCATAGAATTTTTATAACAGCATTACCAAACATCAAGGTTAACCTAAAAAACCAGCTTTATTGCAGCACCTTCTTACATAACTAGGTGATACCCGTGCGTTGCACGGACTATCTTATTTCTCGCCGATTACATGTGAATTTCATTCAATAAAAACAATCATATTGATTCAACTAAAAAACGTCAACAAAACGGAAGTTATTAAACCTTATTATAAAGAAAAGAGATTAATCACTGATGCACCAATGTACTCTTTCAAATGTACACGGTTGCACCATAAACAATTTTATTGCAATAGATCTCCTACAAACCTTTTAAAACTGTACACGGATCATACTTATGCGACCTGTTTACCTGTCATAGCCGGTTAAATTTGTTTTTTTACTTAAATTGATGAATGTGACACGTAGGTTAAAATCCGACGTGATGAGCACAGAGATATGCCACATAGGCACAAGGAGGCACAGGGAGATAGAGATAATATCAAATTTTCTTAAAATTATGAATCCAAATAGTCCATAACTGTAGATAAGAATATATTGGCAAAAAAACATACACAAAAACCATATCAAATAAAAATAAAAGATTATCTGTTGAAAATTTGGAGCCCTTTAGTCATCAAAGTTAAATACAAATTTATATTAACAAAAGATCGATGCATAATGACCATATATTTATAGTAAATGAAATAATCAATATTAACAAAACATAAATTAGTGTGAAAGAATAACTGACATAACATGTATGTATTTTTATTTGTCAAAGAGCATAATGACAATTATTAATTATCAAATAGCAAAACGTAATCTCTATATATTTAGCAAATACCACAAAGTATACTTTTGAAAAATAACAAAGAGTTTAAAAATGCTATCTCTATATATTTTACATTCAATAAATAAATTAGTGTTTTTAGTTAGTTAATTTCAAAAAATATATTGAAATAAAATGTAATCCTTATCGAATGCTTACTCATTAGGTTAAAATAGGAATAGGAATTTAGTTTAGCTAATGAAAATGAATTTAAATTAAGTAGGACCATAGAAATATATATATGCACGATATCTAAAATAAATAAAAACACACAATTGGTGTGTTGGTTCAGTTCTTCTTCTGTGTTCTCGCAAGCGCGGGTTCCAATCCCGGCAACTACAAAGTTTTTTCCTTAATTTTCTTTAAATATTTCTTATCTCTTATTAAGTCAAACGAAATTTCTAGTTAGTATTTAAAAGAGTTATGATATGACGTGGCCGCTGACTCATAGTCACAAGCTATATAATGATGACGTGTTATCTACAATGTATTGTTGTAAAACGATATGAGTGCGACACATAGGCAAAATGCTGACGTAACGAGCTAAAAGAGATGCCATGTGAGCACGAAAGGATAGCAATATCTGGGATGCCTATGTTGATGTGGCAGCCACATGTCGATTTCCTAGACACAATTGATATGAATGCGACATGTAGGCTAAAATCTGACGTGACGAGCACAGAGATATGCCACATAAGCACTGGGAGATAGAAAAATATATATATATATATAGAGATGGTGTAATTCAACAGGCCATTAGACCATCCTTAACCAATCATCCCTTTTACCTATATTTTTTTTTTGTCACGCTAGCTTCACCTTCTCACCCAAGGGCGGTTCTATGTTATGTTAACATAGGTCCATGGACCTAGGTTAGATTAGAAAATATTTTAGCAAGCATATGGAAAATTATGTTTGGACACATGTTATCTAAAGATTTGGACCTAGGTAAATTATAAAGTAAGCATTTTAAAGCATTTGAAGTAGATGAATTATAA
>JAOXNX010000026.1:783173-793785 GCA_028566075.1 Solidago caesia
AAAAAAATTTAAATTTTAAGACTCTAGTCATTTGCTTTATAAAGTAGTATATATATAAATAAAAAACTAGTGTGGTACCCGCGCAATACTGCGACGGTGGTGGTGGTGGTGGTGGTGGCGGCGGGTTGTGTAGGTAATTGATGTAAAAGAGATAGTGTATGTATTTTAAGAGTTAAGAGATAAATGATGTAAATATGTGAGAGGATATATTGTTCATTTTGCATAGTGTAACTTTTCAACATGAGGTGTATAATTTTTATATAGTAGTATAGATAAATCCCTTATCATTTTTTTTTTAGTAAATCCATATGATTAACGATTAATATAAAAGTACTGTCTAATTTTTATATTTATATTTTTATTATATATCCTAAAGAAAATTTAGGAGGTAGTGATAATAATCATCATATATCATGAAACAACGGAGACATCATGTCATCATCTATAAGAAACGTATACAACAAAAACCAAAAATTGTTTTGATCCATCCATTCATTCACCTCCAAAGATTACATTACAACATATACATACAAAATACATACAACTTATAGTGAACATATACATATATATATACATACAACATATACATACACAACCTCTTCCCTCATTTATCTCATCTTCCACCCCTTTTTTATTCCTTCATTCACCCATCAAAATATAGATACAAAAAAAAATAAATTATATATCCATATAATCCACTTTTCTCTCTAAATCATTCTTCTTAATTTAAATTTTATTTGATTATTTTAATTAATATCATCCATCCATACAAAATCATCACAGTTCAATCTTAATTTGGTTTTGATCACATACAAAAGATTCTGTTTTTCTGGGTGGGTTTTTAAGAAAAAAATTGTCATGTTTCTTTATGTTTGACAGATCTTGATCACATGTAATTCTTTTTGTGTTTTTTGATCTTTGTTATCATAAATGTACAATCTTTATTCAAATACAAGATAGCCCATGTTGTATATCCTTGATATTTCCTGCAAAGTTTACAACTTTATTTGATTACATGTAATTACTTTATGGTTTCTTGATCTTTGATCATCATAAATGTACAATCTTTATACAACCCAATTGAAAAACAAACTTGTATATCTTGATGTTTTCTCAAAAATTTCAAACTTTACTTGATCAAAATGTGATTTTTCATGTCTTTTTCATCTTTGATGATCATAAATGTACAATCTTTATATGACCCAATTGAAATTCAAAGTTGCCCATGTTGTATTTCTTGAAAGTTTTTATAAATTTATCAACTTTATTGAATTACATGTAATTCTTTGTGTTTTGTTGATCTATGATGATCCATACCTGCAGAATTGAGTGTTGTTGTTGTTGTTGATGTAATAAAGTTACCCATGTTGTATATTCTTAGATATTTGGAATAAAATTTTCAACTTTACTTGATTAGATGTAATTCTTTATATTATCTTCAAATATGATTGTGATGATCATAAATGTACAAACTTTATATGACCCAATTGAAAATCAAACTGACCCATGTTCTATATCTTAATAATTTTTCATTAG
The DNA here is from genome assembly GCA_028566075.1 of Solidago caesia. Taxonomy (NCBI): domain Eukaryota; kingdom Viridiplantae; phylum Streptophyta; class Magnoliopsida; order Asterales; family Asteraceae; genus Solidago; species Solidago caesia. The sequence goes on from JAOXNX010000026.1 coordinate 784,710, forward strand.
AAATATCAACTTTTTTTATTTTCTTATTTTAGTGATGGATTATCTGATGATCATTAAGATCATGTTTGTTATTGATCATAGTTTTGTATTTGGATTACATAATTCTGTGTTTTGATTGATTGATTTTGCGCAGAATCCAATCATTCTTGTTCATATGATACTTTGATTGCAAGTTTTTATTTTTGGGATATGATAGAATATTCTTTCTTGAAGCAATAGTATTCTTCATCTTATGGTTTCCTTTATGGATTTTGTTCTTTTTTTTTCTTTTTTCTTTTCTTCATATTTTGTAACTGTATATTACCTTGTTGGCCTAATTTTGTTAAATCATCAACCATTTCGATTATACACGTCAGATTGATGTGAAATGTTTGCCCTTGAATTATGTGATCAAATTTAGCACATTTTCTTTACTATTTATGTAATGGATGTATAGTTATATATGTATCTATTTGCCCATTTGATTGTGTTTTGACTTCTGATGATGATCTTGTTGTTATTGTAGTTTTTGGGACTTGGGATTTGGAATCAAGCAATAATTCAAGGTATGTATTAGTAAGAGGTGTTTAAAATGTGCATTTTTGGAACAGATTATTTGGTTTGAATTGTAAAAAGATACATTTCTTTCATTAGTTAAATGAGGCTTAAGAGGATAATGTTTTTGATTTTTAACATTTTTTTTATGTTATTTCTAGCAGTTAAATCTTATCATCTTGATTAATTTGGGCACTGCAGAATTGAGCAGTGCCCATGGAAGCCACCACAAGTGAGACACCAAGTATGCAATACCACAACTTTCAAGAACAACCGATTCCTACGACAGTAATGTCTCCCAGCCCGTCTTTTGATCGACAAACCCGTCATTGTTTTGGAGATGCAACACCCGGAGAATTTCCATTATCTGCAAATCCTTCAATTGTTCTTCATGTTCTCACCACTTGTAATCTTGACCCTCAAGATTTAGCAAAATTAGAGGCAAGTTAATATTTTTTGATGTTTAAACAATAAAAAGATTTTAACCCGGCATTTAGAATTGATGGTGCTGCTGATTTCTATGTGGAAAATGATGTTTTTTTTGCAGGCTACATGTTCTTTCTTTAGGCAACCTGCCCATTTTGCCCCTGATCATGAGCTCTGTTTATCTGAGCTTGCAGCTCTTGATATGTGCCAAAAAAGAGCAATCTTTAAACCAATGACTTCAGAAAAACGTGAAGAATTGAAATTGCGATGTGGGGGTTCTTGGAAATTGGTTCTGAGATTCTTGCTGGCTGGGGAAACTTGCTCTAGAAGAGAAAAGTCTCAGGCTATAGCAGGGCCGGGCCATAGTATTGCCGTGACTTCAAAAGGTTCTGTTTATACTTTTGGGTCTAACAGTTCCGGCCAACTAGGTCATGGAACCACTGACGAGGAGGCGAAGCCCCGCATAATCAGGTTTACATTTTTGATTTGTTCAACTTTTGACCCGTTTTTAGTAGAGGTGAAATTGTGATAATGGGTTGATTCTAGAACAGTATGTGGGTAATTTTTGACTCGTTGTGTAACAGCATTTCATATTTAGGTAAACGGGTTGAAATTGGCAACAACCCATATTTAGGTAAATGGATTGAAACTGGTCAACCCTAGGCGGGGTTGACTTTTTTCTTTTTTTGAACTGCAAATTTGGGTTCAACAGCATTGCATCTTCATATACCCAACTCCAATTCCGAGAAAATCCCTGTCTCCAATCCTGGGAGCATTTTTGCTCACACCAGAATTTGACCTAAGACCTCAAAGTCTCAAGTCCCCCCAAGTACCAATCCATCTAGGCGGGGTTGACTGATGGGTCAAATTGTTGGGTTGACCAAAAACACTTTTCTAAAAGAAATATATAAATCAATATAAAAAAAAAACTAGTGTGCTAATTATGTGTACTAACTTTTAATTTTCAATGATAATGTAGTAATATTATAAATATATGATATGAAGGTTCTATACTTCTATGTATTAAAAATGCACTTTGGGGACAGGCCCGTTAGACCCATTTGACCATTTTCGTATTAATTTAACTTTGGATTTGGTTTGAAACTTCTGCATCTTGTTTTTCCTCATTCATGAGTCGGGTATTGTGTAGATCTTTGCAAGGCATTCGTATTATACATGCAGCGGCTGGAGCAGGCCGAACGATGCTTATTAGCGATTCTGGGCAGGTTTACGCCTTTGGAAAGGACTCATTTGGGGAAGCCGAGTATGGAGTTCAAGGAAGTAAACAAGTCAACACTCCTCAAGTAGTTGAGTCTTTGAAAGATATATTTGTTGTACAAGCCGCAATTGGAAACTTCTTTACGGCTGTATTATCACGAGAAGGAAGAGTCTACACCTTTTCTTGGGGAAACGAGAACAAACTCGGTCATCAAACTGAACCAACTGATCTTGAACCACACCCATTGTTGGGTCCACTTGAAAATATACCCGTGGTCCAGATCGCGGCAGGCTATTGCTACCTTCTTGCTTTGGCTTGTCAACCTAGTGGCATGTGAGTTTCACTATAACTTTTGGGTCTAACAGTATGGGCCGTGATTCCTTTCATAATGTTTTCTAGTGTTAAAAAAAAACCTTGTATCCTGATCAAATTTCTTGATTATGTCACTAATTAACATATTGAATCCGCTTGTCAACAGGTCGGTTTACTCGGTTGGATGTGGTTTAGGAGGGAAATTAGGCCATGGGACCAAAAATGATGAGAAGCAGCCAAGATTGATAGAACAGTTTCAGACTTTGAATCTGCAGCCTATGGTGGTTGCAGCCGGTGCATGGCATGCAGCCGTGGTTGGTACTGATGGCAGGGTGTGTACATGGGGTTGGGGCCGATACGGCTGTTTAGGCCATGGGAACGAAGATTGTGATTCAGTCCCGAAAGTGGTTGAATCTTTAAGCAATGTAAAAGCTATACATGTTGCTACAGGGGACTATACTACTTTCGTAGTTTCTAGTGATGGGGATGTCTATTCTTTTGGCTGTGGAGAGTCATCAAGTCTTGGACATAATTCTGCGGAACCAGATGCACAGGTTTGCCTTTCTATTTTGTCTAGGAGACGATATGTACACAATAACAATTAGCAATACATAACAATTGTATGCACAGAATGCTACTTTTGTTGTGTGTGGCTAAAGATTATTGTATCACCTTCCATTTTGTTTATATTATCTAGTTTCATCAAGATGACATGATAAAACTGATGCCAAAACCTTTTCGTGTTTGATACTCAGGGAAATAGGCACGCTAATGTTTTGAACCCGAAAATGGTGACATCATTGAAACAAGTTAATGAGAGGGTGGTGCAAATAAGCCTTACAAACTCAATCTATTGGAACGCTCACACGTTTGCACTCACAGAAACAGGAAAGTTGTATGCGTTTGGAGCGGGGGACAAAGGACAGTTAGGGGTGGAACTTGTTGCTAACCAAACCGAAAGGCCGACTCCGGATCGTGTCGTAGTTGATCTCAGCTAGCAAAGTTAAGTTTAATGATGACTACTAATCTCTTAAGCGATCACCATGTGATCAAATTGTTTATGTTTTTACTTTCAGTTTGTTCCTTCCATGTCAATTTGTGTACATAGAAACAAAGAAGGATTTGTGAAGAATGTTTCTAGGTGGGGTAGAAAATGCTATTAGAAAATTTGTTGGGGGGCTTGAAGTAAATGTCTTTTAATGGTTTCTTAAGGAGTAAATATTAATTGCATTTGTGAATTATTATGGTTTTATTTGATTTAAACAAAGTTAATACTTGAATATTTCGTACTTTAGATTTCTGGTTTTCAGCTATAGACTGTAAAAGAATATAATCTTATATGATTTTTCGAGTAAGACCATATAGTATATATGTATATTTATGCGTCTACCTGTAATCCGTTTATCCAACATAATGATGGGATGTAGACGGTCGTATTTTTTTTTTAGAAATCTACTTTTAAAAATATAAAAGTGCGTAGGATAACAATTTCCTCCCTAGTATCTGAATATAATTTAGATGGGTTGTTAGGGGTGGTAAAAAAAACCATACCCAAATAACCAAACCTAATCCCAATAGATTTCGGTTATATGGGTTGAGTTATTCAGGTTTCGGGTTTGTTATTTGGTTAACCTTATCTATATAATTATAATTGGTTTGGGTTATGGGTGATTTTTTATTTTTATTTTTTGTTAACCCGAATAACTCATATAAAAAAAAATTTATTTTATTTTTATGTAATAATTGTAATATATATTATGTAGTTGGTTCTAAAATCTCCATGCTTCTATTCCTGCCTCTATCAAATGTTTTTTTTTCATGTGTCGACTAAAACATATTATGAAGACTTTTTTGTGTTAGTACAAGTCATAAAGACTTTTTTTTTTTTTTGTTTTTGCTCAAATATGTGTGTATTAGACACATCTTATATCTTACACACATTCTAACACTTACATATCACCTATTTTTATAAGGGCACTCTTAATGCCCAATACAGGTTTCTGTATTGGGCTTGTGTTCAAATGTACTCAGGTGAACACCACTAGATGTGTTGTGTATTGAGTCATTGAAGCATATATCGGAGGCATCGTATTGGTGAATACGGGTGTATTGGGGCATGTTTGGTTTCATTGTTATTTTTTTTATTTGTTTCTCTCACGCCTAAGCTAATACTGGCATTAGAGATGTCGGAAGGGATTTATATTGGTTTTAGTATTGGAAGGGAGTATTTAATTTAGAGTGCTTTAACACACACTTGTATCAGAGGTCTTCATGAAAGCAGTCTCTCTATCCTCAGGTAGGGGTAAGACTATCTACATCTCACCTTCCATATATCCCGTTTTTTATATGATTAGATATTGTTGTTGTTTTTGGTATATTTTTTTTTAGTATAAGCTTTGTTAGAAGAATAATTTGCACTAGTAAAAACATTTTCTAAAGCATTTTCTAACAACCACTTGCACTCCAACTACTTAAAATTTTGTAAGTTATTAAGCAAAAAGTTTATAAAACAAAAAGGTCTTTGAATCATTTCCCATTCGGGATGCGCTGATATGGAATATGACGTAAAGCAACTTAAAAGAGTTAATGTGATATTTATGAAATTTACAAAGAAATTTTTTAAATATTCAACTTTTAGAAAGTATTTAAACGATTTTTTTTTTCTTAATTGTATTGTAACTTGTAAGAGCGCTTCTTCATTTAAAAAGTTAAAAGAATACAAATGACTCTAAACGAACAGAACGTTTGACGAACAGTCTATGAATAGTGTTACAGAAAGTTCGTTTATGTTTACCTGTTTTGTAAATGAATGAACACAAACGTTGGTTTTAATTGTTCGTAACAATTGGTAAGTTGTTCATTTGCGCTTTTGTTTGTTTATATCCCAATACAGCGTGTATATATACATGGATCCATGTTTATATGTCATATTGTTACAAAATAATAATACTTAGGAAAATAATCACGAACAAATATAAATAAAAACAAACATTATGCATATTTTAGACATTATTGTTCGTGTATGTTTGTTTGTTTTTGTTTTTTTTATATATACCTTTCTAAAAGATACAAAGGCTTATTTTGTTACAAAACAAATATCCGGTCGTTTATTTGGCCAAAACTCAAACAAACAAACACGAACATGCTTAGTTTGTATTCATTCGGTTCATTTGTAAAGTACTGTCTTGTTCGACACAAAACGTGTCGTGTTGTTATATACGGAAAGTATGTGGCGATCACAAACAACATTAAAATTCCTCAACATCGTTCTTATTAGTGTTTGAACTGCTCAAACTTGTTTGTGAAAATACAAAACCTTTACCTTTCAAAAGGATTTACCAAACATAATTGGTGAATTTAAGATAATATGTCTAGTTGTATTGTGAGACAAATTGACTATGATTATATTTAAAAAGACACAACATGTATGGCTATAAATAGATAAAGTCCTATTTTTGTGTAAATGCTTTCATATGTACAAGTCACAACGTGAATTTGGTTATCAAGAAATTGATTTCCCCATGTGACATTTACTATGAGACTTCCTTTTGGCATGTCCCCATGGAATTAAGAGGATGTTTAACATTATTAAAATGGAAGAAGGTTTTATTTTTTACAAACTCATATTTTCAAAGAAATGTTACAAGTAATTTCGATTTTTAATCTTAGAAAATTTTCCACTTTCATCCAACTCATTAAAATACTTTTATTTCAAGAACGTACATCAATAAATAAATAAATAAATAAATACATCATTGATCGTGTCTTCTTCTTTCAGAATATTCACTCGATAGATTTTCGACGACTTTTTAATTTTAGTTTTTTGTGTTAATGTATTTGTACATGTGCAAAACTATGCTTTCACATGTTATACATTGAATAATCATGTTTGCATATGTAATCTTGAGATCACCTATATAAATTTTTTTTATCTAACGATAGATGATTATTTTGATATAAAAAATTTAATTATGAAAGTTTACGAATTTTATATCAAGGGCGTCTCACATTCTATATATATATATATATATATATAATTTAGGTTCACCGGTTTTCGTGCCAACTTTTTTTTTTTTCCTCTTAAATTTAATTCCAAGAATGGTCCGTTTGGTTTGTAAACTTTTGCAACAATGGTCCCTGTAGTTTCGCCAACTTTTTTTTTATTTTTAATTCTCTTATATTTAATTCCAAGAATGGTCCCTTTGGTTTGTACATTTTTGCAACAATGGTCCCTGTAGTTTCTTTTGCACTTTCAGTCCTTTCTCAAGTTCCCAAGTACCGATGGTCCCTAAGTCTGAAACCTTTAGCAACCACGTTCCAATTTAACAGATCTGTTTGTATTAATCTGTTTCTTTATACTTGTGGTGAACGCTCTTTTGACGTTTACGGCACATCCATCACAAAATTTTTACTTTTATTTTATTTCACGTGACACGTGTCAACTTGATTTTTCAAACCATTTGTTTTATTTTTACAAGTCGTTTTGTGAGCAAATGCACTGTACGTGGAGATCTTAATATAGGAAGTGTTATAGAGGTCAATATCAAATCAGGTCATTCGGTTGTATAATGTTTCTAAGAACACATTATAATTTATATATTATTATAACACACAATAAACACTTATTTACGTCTTCCGGGGCAACGCCCAGGTAAAATTACTCGTTCCTAAGAAATTGAGATCCTCAAAGAAACTCACCCTTATTCTTATTATTATTAAAATATATGATATAAATGGAAGCAAACTTATATTATTGTAGATAAGGTGTGTATCACAAATCCATTATTAAATTTGTGTGCTTCGCTAAAGGCCAATTGTTTCTTTATATACTTAGTGCTATTATTGTAACGAATATTTTATAGAATGTCTTTAACTTTTTCGAGTTTTAAATAATCTATCTAAACACCTTAAGGAGATGAACATTTCTATAATTTATATTTTTTATTTTTTATTTTTCAATATTATCTATATTTATATTATCTATGTATTTAGTTTACTTAATCATTTCTTTATATAAATATTTTACCAAAAAATAACAAATGCAATATATACGTGTGTTTTAGACAATTCAAAGCCGGAATCAGCTGTCAACAAAGTCGTTTGCTATTACTTCTTATGAGTGTCTTAACTTAATTTACAAATATTTTAAAATTTAAAAAGTTATCTACCACCGCACATTGTACGGTACGTTTTCTAGTAATTAAAAAAATATATATATTTTGCTTTCTATGATGTAAATACTAGAAGCAATAACTCAACACAATATGTGAAATTCTTAAAATAAAAATTAGGAAATTATATATTCTTCTAAAAAAATAATAATCATCTTAATTACATAACAAATATAATCCATTAATTATATATCTTAATTTAATTCTTTAACTTTACCAAGTGTTATAATCGAGTTGCTAAAAAAATATAAATTATTTTAAAAAGTATATCATTTCCCATAAAAATTACAAAGAGAAGTTAATGAAATGATGCATCATGTGAGATGTGCCCTGCTATTTCCACCTTTCATTTGTCTATTTTCACTTTATCCAAAAAGAATCGTCCCAATTGCCAAAAAGTAAGTCACCCCAATTGCCTAAGTTATCAAATCATACACAGATTTCAACTCTTTTAATATTTTAATATATTAATAAGTTATATGAATTTACGTTTTGTCAAATTTTTTATCAAAGTGTAGATAAAAACAAATCATTTATAACGATATATTTAAAATTTTCAAAAAGTTTACAACTTTACATAAAATAAGTCATTAAGATAAAACGTAAATTTCAAAATAACTAATTAATAAATTAAAATACTAATAAAATTCAAATATGTGATTGACAACCCAAGGAATTGGGGGTAGTTTGGTCGCCCTTTTGAGAGGTGGCAATAGACTTTGAGATATACTAATCAAATCATTCTTTTTGGGGTTGCTATTTCCACCATAAAAGATAAAATACCGTACAACTGTTTATACATACCATACAACTGTTTTATGCGTGAAAAGGGGTGAAAATAGACATAAAAATGGTGGAAATAGACAAGCCCTTCTTTTTTTCTTCTTCAATGCATTAATTACACATTATTTTATTGATTCTTTTGTATATGTGACAGTTATTATCTATTGAAATGTGATAAATCCATCTCTTTCGAATCTATTACCATGCTAGTGTATATAAACACAAATTAGTTTTATATTCATGCTACAAGCCATGTATTAAGAACATGTAGAGCATAGCAAGAATTATTTCATTGCGCTCTATCTGCTCGTGAAGTGATTTCGGCTTAGCACGGCTGCCTATGAAAAAATACATGTTTCCCACGCTATAACTACCAAGTATATGATCATACAAGCAACACAAACACATGAACTTGACAAACTGACGCATGTAGAGAAGTGTCGAGAATTGTTTGAATAAACATTAAAGCGTACATTACTCAAAATAAAACAAACGAACACGGACAGACACGAGACAACTTAAGGCAACACATAAGCCCACACTACAAAATTAAACTACACCAACCATAAGCGCATTAAAAAAAGGTTTTCCAGCAATGAATGGTTGCAGTGTTCTACATAGACCAAAACTT
>JAOXNX010000026.1:824612-836860 GCA_028566075.1 Solidago caesia
TATTTTTCAATTACGTTCGAAACGACTATAAACTTGTCATATTTTATCGTTCATAAAATAAACACATTTTATTTATAGCATTATTAATGTCAATGGTCTAAAATTAATACGACGACGGCGAACTAGAACACGGCCGGACACGGCGCTCAGGTGACGGTTGTCACACAATTGCAAGAATGTAGGGTGCAAATGGGTTTTCAAAAAGAAAACCGACATGGACGGAAATGTACATACTTTTAAGACTCGACTGGTGGCTAAAGGTTTTACTCAAACCCACGGGATTGATTATGATGAAACCTTTTCGCCGGTAGCAAGTCTTAAAGCAATAAGGATACTCATTGTCATAGTCATATTATGACTATGAAATATGGCAAATGGATGTGAAGACAACATTCTTAAACGGCCACCTTAGCAAGAGCTTTTACATGACACAACCCGAGGGTTATGTCGATTATGAGTTTCCTGACAAAGTATGTAAGCTTCAAAGATCCATTTATGAATTAAAGCAAGCATCTCGAATATGGAATCTAAGTTTTGATGAAAAGATCAAAGAATTTGGTTTCATATAAAATGTAGATGAAACATGTGTGTATATGAGAGTAAGTGGGAAAAATAAACACTTTTCTTGTCTTATGTGTGGATGACATATTACTATTCGAAAATGATATTCCTACTTTGCAAAGGGTCAAAACTTTTCGATGACATATTACTTTTTGATGAAAGACTAGGGAGACGTTATATTTATCCTTCTGATCAAGATCCATAGGGATAGATCTAGAAGAATGATTGGCTTAAGTCAAAGCACATACATTGACAAAATCCTGAAACGTTTTTAAGTGGAAAAAAGAGAGGACTTGTCCCAATAGCATCCGGCACGAGCTTGAGCAAATCTCAAGGTCCTACACATCCTCTCGATATCGAAAGGATGAAAGATATACCTTATGCCTCAGCCGTAATCATGTATGCCATGCTTTGTACACGCCCTGACGCCGGTGAATGTCATTGGATTGTTGTCAAGAACATACTTAAGTATTTACGAAGGACAAAAGAAATGTTCCTGATATATGGTGGATTGGAAGAAGAGCTAAGTCTAAAATGTTACACTGATGCTAGCTTCCAAAGTGATAGAGATGATTCAATAACCGGGTATATGTGGCAACCATATAAGCTGTCACTTGTAAGTTTTTGATTGGTCGGGTACATTCAATAACCGGGATTTGAAAGTTCATTACATGACATAGTCATTTTACGAGATCTTTACATAACATAGACATTTACTTAGGTACATCCAATAACTGGGATTTGAAAGTTTATTACATACAATGAACACCTGAGTTTCGTGTTTCGAGATCCAAAACTCTATAAAGATATCCTACGATTGGAGATGGTTTTAGTAAGTGGTCACGCTAAAAATAAAACTAGTAAATAAACAATATGTTATTTTTGTGTAAAATACTACTGTGCTTACCAAACAATATTAATTTGAAAAAAAAATCAGGACCACAAATAAAAAGAAAACAGAAAAGAAAAACATTAGAAAGTCAATGTGGTTCAAGTATCCAATAAACAAACAAAGCTTCCACCGGTCCAGTACCACGCCACCCCACACTATGCACAATCATGACAGACATCTATAACTGAATTTATATTTAATCTGGAGTGAGGTTACAAAAAAAAAGGACTTGTCATACGACACTCAGTGACGGATCCAGGAATTTTTCCTGGTTCAAATCTGGATCTATCACTTCAAAACTAATGGTTTGTTAAAAAATCTCTATTATACGTACCATTACGGTTCGGAAGTTACCTGGTTCGCTTGAACCGGTATCCACTAATGTAGATCCGTCCCTGACGGCACTAGTAAGTGTGTAGGAAATCTTTCAAAAATGATAGAGTGAGGCTACCTTGAATGGTTGGAAGACTTTCAAAAAGTGAAAGCTTAAGAGTGATAGGTGTATGTAAAATGGATTGATATGTGTGTAATGTGTGTAACAAGTCGCCCGACTAAAATTGGACGTGAGGGAGTTTTTTTTGGCTCAAGTCGCCCCCGGCGCGGCGTGGATATAACGAGACCCGATTAAAACAATCGACTACCCGGGTGTGAGGACCCCGCACTTTTGTATGACAAGACGTGTTCGATTCGACGGTTGCCGAAAAAAAAAAAATGCACATTTTAATTTAATTAATACTAATACCTTCCACCCTGTACTTATCCTACGTCTTCCCTTCCCTCTCAATCTGACAAATCTCACTTTCTCACAACACATAAAAACACACACTGTTTTTTTACTTATTACACTTTTACAGTCAGCAAGCAAGCAGAGCAATGAATTCAATGGATCTCTTTTCTTCTTCACTCCACTCATAATACATTTTCATCATTTCTTCTCTGTAAACCTTAATTGCGCTTTACCTACTCCTTCTCTCTGATCCACATTTTACTGTACACTGTCCTTCTCTTTCTCTCTCTATATATACACATACATATACGTATACGTATATCTATATCTATATACAGTATGTAATAATATCTCATTACCGTTATTATATGCTGATCTCCGATCAGGTACTACCACTACTGCTGTATTATTCTTCCGAAACGACATCGTTTCGAGATTTTCGGTTTTATTTATTTATTTATGCTTTTAATATAGCATTTTGCTGTACTGATCTCCTAAGTTCCGGAACGACATCGTTTTGAGATATTCGTGTCTTTATTTATGTTTTTAGTTAGCATTTTGCTATATTAATTTCCGATCAGGTACTGTTAGTGACGTCGTTTGGAGATATTTTTGTTTTTGTATGTATTTAGTTTAGCATTTTTGGTATTGAGCTCCGATCAGGTACAATTGTTTCGAAACGACGTCGTTCCGCGGTTTTTGTTTTTTTTGGATTGGGTTAAAACATGAATCCGTTGTGTTGCATTGCTCCGGTATCGATCGAGAAGGACCGGAGCGATTTGCCGGTGGTGAAATCACAGTCTGAGTGTCAGTTAGGGTTTGAGAGTTCAGGAAGGAATGGTAGGCCGCAGAGTTTTTCGGCTCAGGTTTCGTCTGTAGGTACCGACGTGGATAATGCGATTGTTAATGAAGCTGAAGATTGTGAGGTTGAAGTTAGGGAAAAGGATTCGAATATATCGAAAGGGGTGGTTTTTGGTGGTGGTGGTGGTGTTGTGGCTGGGATTCTGTATAAATGGGTGAACTATGGTAAAGGATGGAGATCTAGATGGTTTACATTGGAAGATGGAGTTTTGTCTTATTATAAGACACATGGACCGGATAAGATTGTGTTTAGTCCCGGCAGAGAGAAAGGGTTTAAGGTCATTGGCGACGAGTCGGTTAGGTATATGAGGAAATGTAGTAATGGGAGTAGTCACTACAATCGATATGGTACGAGACAATGGAAGCCTTATGGAGAGATACATTTGAAGGTTTGAACTCGTATCTTACTTTAATTGCTAATGTTTATAGATTATTGCATTTGCATAGTTTAGTACTAGTAAACAAACTGTATAATACTATAATGTTTTAACATCTATTTAGTGAATTCACATTTTAGTGTCTAATAATGCAAAGAGAAATATGAAAATTGCTAAGATATTGTAGAGTGCGATTTTACTCGATCTCTAATAGTTTGTAAAGATCGACACAGAATTGATCTGGAACTGGCAATGCCATCCTTGGTTTGATATGTTCTAGTGATGTTTTCTACCTGGGTTGCATTTTTGCAATTGCAACTACTAGGTCAGTTGGTTGCAATGAAAGGACAAGCATGATGGGATGCGTTATGAAATTGTGGGTAGCAAGTATATTTGCTTTTGTGAATTTTACCATGTCATTGCTACCATATAAACATAGACAACAGGACATTTAGTTAGGTGGCAATATGTCATTGTATGATTTTTGTGATTTGGACTTTATGGAACAGAAGATTCTCTTTAGCTTTAAACTTTTAAAGCAAAACAGATATGACATATAGCAGATGGATCTGACATCTCAAACAATTATTGTTTTCTTCAAGTGGAAAGTCTTTGTTTTCATATTCTTTGTTGTTTTACTATGCTGAATGTTTATAAAGTGATTTCCTAAACAGGCCAACTTCTATATGTTGCCGAGAGCCCGAGACCTAATAAAACTCATTTGCTCATTTTCTAGTGAAACTTGAAGTTGAATTGCACTATTAAATAGACCGTGACAATTGCTTAATGTTTCTTCCGCGGACTTACATGGATAGAGTATGTGCTCAATGTTTCTGTTTAGCCAAGTGTGAGGAGAAATAGATGAACATTCATAACTTATTCTTGTGAGACTGATCGCAACTCAATACAGCACTGAATGATAGTTCTCTGAATCTGATTTTTGTATCTGCAATGTCGTGCACATCTAGATACTAGCTACGGAATCATATATTGATTTTAGATATAGTTTTCCTTGTAATGACATGGAATCTTCAGAAATGAACTATTATTTACACTGTGTTTGTAAATTATGATACACTTTTTTTCCTCCTTTTACTGATCCTTGTATTTCTGATGATCAAGAAATAATACTGTTATTGTGTCTAATTTACCTTGATTGCTGACATAATATATATATTCAAGGACTTCCTTACGAAACATTGTTCTCATCTTTGATGCTGTTGATGATATATTGATATCATATTACATTGCTTTTCTTTTTTGCGTTCCCATGATTATTCAATTATTTTTCAAGTGGATGCCTCTGTATCCCACTCTATTCTAAATAATATGACATACAGGTCTCTTCTGTAAGAGCAAGCAAGTCAGATGACAAAAGACTATCGATATTCTCTGGAACCAAAACTCTTCATTTACGGTGCATATCTAGAGAAGACAGATCCGCATGGATTGAGTCCCTTTTAGCTGCCAAGGATAAATTCCCTAGATTGTCTACAGCTGATCTTGCTCCTTCCGAAGACATGGTTATTTCAACCGAGAAACTACGATCACGATTATCCCAGGAAGGAATAACAGAGGAAATAATAAAAGATTGTGAGTCAATTATGCTGAGTGAACTCTCTGCCCTGCAAAACCAAATGAAGGCTCTTCAGCTGAAACACATTGTTCTCCTAGACACATTAAGACGATTAGAGGTACTCCTTTATCCTCTTTCATATGAACAAGTCTTCTTGTATTTGGAGCCTGAAAGAAGCATTCAATGCTCTGAATTTTACGTATTCTTTTTTTTCTTTACTTTTAGTATTGCAATCTGATTCAGTCATTTAAATCATATCTGCTTCATGAAAGGTCAAAGTTTTGCATTGACTTGTAGAGTCTCTGATTTACAGACTGAGAAAATCGAGCTGGAAACAACTGTGGTGGATGAAACAAAAGAGCGGGATTCTTCGTGTGGGCAAGAGAGAAGATTCAGTGGTAAGCTAAGCTTTATGAGTTTATCTTCTCATTGACTAGCTTAGAGATATACATGTTTGTAAACACCATGCTGTATCGTGAATGCTTGGTGTTTAATCTTTAAAAAAAATGCTTTTGGTTATTAGTAAAAGAATAATATCCTTTGATTCCTTTCATATATTTATCTTGCTGGCCACTGCAACAGATTTCTATTCCATAATGTCAGAAGGCAGTGGATCTGATTCCGATGCAGACAATGAAAGCCGATATGGAGTTTACATTGAATCAGACGAAGAAAACGGAACGTTTTTTGACACAAATGAATTCATGTCTGCTGATGTTTTAAGATGTGCCTCCTATCGGAGTAGAGAAAATACAGAAAATGGTTCTACTTCTTTGTCAAATGAAAAGGACTCTTTCTTATCTGGTCGTCTACGAGGGGCTGGAACCGAAATCAATTTAATTCAGTATCCTCACATCAAAAGAAGGAACAGTTTACCTGAGCCAAAGGAAAAAGAAAAACCAGTTGGTTTATGGTCCATAATCAAAGATAACATTGGAAAGGACCTCTCTGGTGTTTGCCTCCCTGTTTATTTTAACGAACCACTCTCTTCATTGCAAAAGTGCTTTGAGGATTTGGAGTATTCTTGTTTGGTTGACCGTGCTTTGGAATGGGGAAAGCAGGTCAGGTACTCAAGCTATACTTATTCATGGAAATTCCGTTGTAAATGCTTTTGTACTGGCAGTTTAGTCCCTGATAATTTGCCATTTTTCTTTGGAGTGTAACTAGTTAAGGTTAATTGTCTTGTGCAATGGCTTTGCTTTTATGATTAGAATTATATGTGTCAACTTGGTCGGTCTGGTGATCTGGGTGTTGGGCCAGAACAAGTAATATTGTTATCTGGTACTATGATTTGAAATAATAAGGGTATCATCATTTCTATGATTCTATTATAATTTAGTGTCATGATAACATGACTAGGAGGCTTATGCATTAAAATACACATGCTATCTTTCTGTTTGACCTGCTAGAGAAAAATAACCCGAATTGACCCAGGATATGTAAATGCATCAAACTTACCACATCGAATTAGATCACATTATGAATCTGCTTGCTTGGAAATAACAGTTTTGGGGGATTTTCAAAAAAATTCAATGGTGTGCTTATTATAAAAATTATATGTGAAATTTGATTCTCAGTAGTCCTGTTAGCTGACCCCTATTCCTATATAGTTATGACGTTCTTATAAACTTTTGTGACTTTTAAGTATTATGACATCTGTTCAAAAGAAAACGGCTCCATATTCGGCTTTTTAAAGTTCAACTGACCTCAAACTTGTACCAATGCAGGGGAATGATTTGATGAGAATACTAAGCATTGCGGCTTTTGCTGTTTCTGGTTATGCTTCGACAGAAGGTCGACAATGCAAACCTTTTAACCCTCTCCTTGGCGAGACGTATGAAGCAGAATATCCTGATAAGGGACTACGTTTCTTCTCTGAAAAGGTAAATATATTTTCTTTATTGAAACAATAATGGTTAAACACACGATGTAACATGTCCTTAGGCTTCTTGCTTTACATTAGCGGTAGCAAATCCTGCTGGTCAAACTGGTTGGGTACATGGTAAAAGCTAAAATGAGGCAACTTTGGTAGAGGTTGGGCCGTGTCGGTCTGATCCAAAGCACTTATTTTCTCCAAAAAAATATATTTTGTGCAAATAAATGTAATTACAAAAGTTGTATTATTTCATTGACCGTTTAATTTTCCGGTTAAAATGATTTAAGGGGTTTTATGTGTTTGAAATACACTTTCGATGCTTTTTGACCGGTTCTGAAGCTATTTCTTATTTTACCCATTTGACTACTTTGGGATGAAAGATTACTTGAATTGATCCTTATTCAAGAAAATGGTTAAAAGTGCCACCATAACTTTACATGGCTGTTTAGAGAGGAAGAAAGTTATTTTCTCTGTTAATAAAGAATGATATGATGTATTAGTTTTCTCACTTTTTAGGTAAGTCACCATCCTATGATTGTTGCCTGCCATTGTGAGGGCAGAGGCTGGAAATTCTGGGCTGATTCCAACCTTAAGGGAAAATTTTGGGGGCGTTCTATTCAATTGGATCCTGTGGGTGTCCTTACCCTGCAATTTGAGGATGGTGAAACATTTCAATGGAGTAAGGTCACTACCTCTATATACAATATCATTCTTGGAAAAATCTATTGCGATCACTACGGTACCATGCGTATCAAGGGTAGTGGTAACTACTCTTGCAAACTCAAGTTCAAGGAGCAGTCTATCATAGACAGAAATCCGCATCAGGTAACAATAATATCTACAAGTTCGAAAAGTTTTATCCTTGCAACAGTAGTCTCTAGAGGTGGCAAAATGAAAGGGTTGAGCAGGTTGGTTATGGGTCGAAACAAGTTGGGTCTGAAATTGGGAGCATTTGGGCTGGGTTGACCAGTCAACACTCGTTTTTCCCTCTTTATGTGTTAATTAACAATTAAGGGGTTAATTATCATTATTACTACTTTTTTTTATAGTAAACTAAATCTTTGAATAGAAAATAAATGGAGGTTGTGTGCATTTAAATTAGACTTTTGTTGACTTTTAATTTGTTTGATCAACTCCCCTTATAGCTAGAAATTCTTTTGTTTGATCTACTTGCGATACAAAATATAGGTTCACGGGTTTGTGCACGACAACAGAACAGGAGAGAAGGTAGCGATGTTGATGGGCAAGTGGGATGAGGCTATGTACTATGTTTTGGGAGACCCAACAACAAAACCAAAGGGTTATGATCCGATGACAGAAGCCGTTTTGCTGTGGGAAAGAGAGAAGTCTATTACCAAGACGAGATACAACCTTACACCATTTGCAATATCTTTGAACGAAATAACACCTGGTTTAAGGGAGAAGCTGCCTCCAACTGACTCCAGGCTTAGACCAGACCAGCGCCACTTGGAGAATGGTGAATATGAACTCGCAAATTCAGAGAAACTTAGACTTGAACAATTACAGAGACAGGTACATTTTTACTTGTGTGATTAGGACTAGGTTTCGACCTAAAACCATATACTTCCTCCTGACCTTTGACATTTCAAATACAGTTTTATATATGTTTGATCTTTATACAAATGTCTTAAAATAGCTCTTAAACAGTGGCAACATATAAGAATGATGTAGACCTAAAATCACAACCACCATAATGGGTAAATGAGAAATTTTAAATCAAATTTTTACCAAAGATTTATTTGGTGTTAGAGGTGACAAGGTGGACTGGTTGGCTGAGTTCTGTAACAGTGTCTATTTTATTATCTGTTGAGTTGATCAGAAAACACATTTGTTCCCATTTCTGTACACCTTCTATTAAATAGTTAATACGTTATATATTTACTAGAACTGTATAATTACCTGAATAATCTATGTTTTTGAATAAAGTGATTCAGGAGATGCATTAAAATCAATTTTAGGCGACTTTAACCCGTTTCACTTGTTTTGCTCATTTTGACCCATATTCTTTTTAGATCTTTAAAAAAGTATAAAAATTGAGCCAGTCTGTGTTTGGTTTCTTTTAAGTGACCCATTTGAACCGTTCGAGACAGCATAACACAAATCAATCCATTTATAAACAAATGGGTCGAAATAGGCACCTCTATTTTGTTTGTAATATAGAATGTACGAAGTCTCTTTTAGCAAGTTTTCATGTTAAAATTACCTATTCATCCAGTATTCTAGTCACAAATGAGCAAGCGTTATTGATCAGGACCAATAATATATATGTTTTTTAATGTTTCTGTTTGTCTATTGTGGGTGGAAATTTGGTAAAGGGGTCAGTGACCAGTCCCAAACTAAAATGCAAGTGTTATTGTTTTTGCAATGGTTGTTGACTTTGATCCTGCTTATTTATGTGTGGATAGGCAAGAAAACTGCAAGAAAGAGGATGGCGACCAAGGTGGTTCCAAAAAGACGAAGATGGTTGTTTTCATTATGTCGGTGGATACTGGGAAACAAGAGAGAAAAGAGATTGGAACGGAATTTCAGATATATTTGGTCAGAGTGTTGACTCGATTCCTTGTGTAGAAGAACAGTAAGCAGGAGATTCGGTATAGGTGATATTGTAGGCTATTAAAAAAGCTTGCTATGGTGGCCGTATTTTTCATGTAACACGACTGAGGCTGGCAAGTATATAATTTCTAAAAAGAAATAAAAGGAAAATCATGAAAAACTTTGTTCTGAAACTAGGTTCGTTATCATCTGTTTTCTTTAGATTGCATCAATGAATACGGGTTCTCAGATTGTATTTTCCCCCTATTTTGTAATCAAAGCCCCCCATTTGTTCATTGTCCCCCTTCCGGTACTAGGACCTATTCATTTAGGTCATTCTTTTATAATCTTCTTTTCCCCTTCTGTTTATATGGTGTAGGCTTATGCTTTGATTTGAGAAGAACCGATGCCACTTTCCATAAAAAGGAGAATGCAGAACAAATGTAAAATTTTATATGCCCTTGGATATATTTGAGCATTACTGGGACCCGAAACACGGTTCATAAGAAAATAGGTAACTTTCGGCCCTGCTTTTGTACATTGGTTTTCTATAGGATTTTAAATGCATCAACCTTGGCTTGGTTGGTTTGTTTAAACTTGGCTAGTCTAGCAATGCCGAGTTTAGCTGAAAACAAACATTAGGCCACTGGTTGCCAGTGAGTCTGACCAACCTCAAAGTAGAGCACTAACTTGATAATGGGTTAGCCTTAAACAGTTAAACTTGACCTGGTAGTCTTTTCGATGGGTTAGAGAAGCTTAAAATGTATGATGATAAAAAATAATAATCTGATTACTACTAATCTTGTGGCGATTATAATAAAATATCCTTGTTAATTGTTGCAGCTGCATGACCTTTTGCGAAATATCAGTTGAGATTGGTATTTCATGAAATGCAACACTGGTCTTGTTATCTTGTATAAATTAGTTTTTTTTTTTTTTGTTGTTTTTGGAATGACATATTTTGGCCGCAACTTCACCTTACCATACAAGGGTGAGGGCCACTACATGGTAGACGCGAGTGTTTTAACCGTGCTTCGGTTACCGCAAAGTGGCGTCTTAGGAGAAACGACACAAAGACCCAGCCAAGATTTGAACTTCCGTCTTGTGGGTAAAACCCATGACTCCACTAGTTGAACTGGTTTCGTCGTCTAGTATAAATTATTCTACCACAAAATGGTTTTAGTAATCTAACCTGGTAAATCCTTTTACCAAAAAAAATGGTTTTAGTAACCTAAAGCTTATTATGCGTCGACTCTCTGTCATTACTTAAATAATCTCGACAGTTAAATCCATCAATGAGGTTATATCGTTAGAATTTATTCAGCACTAGTATTTCTTGGTGTATTTCTTTTGGTGTATGTATATCGGTGATTTGTTGTAATAAAGTTAGCCATTCCAAAGATAAAGTTTAAAACTTCAATTAATATAGTGTGATCACATTTGTCTAGATATTATTTGAATGCGGGGAACTTGAGGTTTTTCCTATTTGAATTAGTGGGGTCGGGGATAACAAGTATTTTTAACTCGGATACAGTTGGTCTAACCGGGTATCCTTCTAACTGTTTTTGACCATTTACCTGTTCATTCAAGATGTTTATTCAAAATGGTTTCGAACCTGAGTTCAATTGAAAGGAAATATCAAATATGATGTCTAATCATTTGACCACCTTAATGATGGTTTCTAAAATGTCCAAATCCTTACTTAAAAATGTATTTCCTTGGTTTAAAATAAGGGGAAAGCATAGGTATTGTGGCAATACCCAATCTTAGGTATTATCCTTCTCACGCATCGGAGATTTAATGTGTACATTTAATAAACTTCAGGGTGTAAATGAAATTTTTTTCTTAAAAAGCCCGCAAGTACGGATCATTTCTCCTTAAAATAATGGTGCGCTAGAAAGAAAAATAAAACAAAAAATATAATCATTAATTCATTATAGCTTACTTTTTGTTCAGTGACAATTCTATCTTTCTATAATCATTTAATACTTTTATATTTGTGAATCAAATTCAAATAAGGACAATATGAAAAGGTTGATTATTATCTAGCCTTTTTTGTAAGTCTAATTATTTTGAGACAAATTATTCTAGTATATAAACAATTAATTTAGGACTAAAATAATATTTAAACATTTTAATTTTCATAAAGTTTGAATAATGTACAGTTGTACACACCTTGGCATCTAAAGTTCACTATTAACTTTTCCCCTATTTGCCATAGGCTTGTTAAAACTTGAGCCTTTTTCTATAGGAAAGCCCCAATGTTGTTTATATATATATATATATATATATATATTCTATTTGTATAAAAATAATTGCTTGTAGCAAAATGTAAATAATCTATGAAATTGAGAGATGTATTGTAAAACTATAACAAGCAAACAATAAAAAGGAACAAAGAAAATAGAAAGAATGGAGAATGCATAAAGATAATGGAGAATTGTATTATTCTATCTTATATTATTTTCCAAATAATAAATTTCTTGATATAAATAAAAGATCACCAAAATATATAAATATTTATTCCATAATTATCTGTAACATTCTCTCTAGAAGTCCATAAATAATAAATTTCAAATATCTCCAAAATATATTTCTTAATTATCTACAACACTCCCTTTGAAAATTCATTATTTAAAGTGGTTATAACCATCACCAAATGGTTTAGTGACAAGGAGACTTGTTTCATCACAAGAGGTTTCAAGTTCGAGTCCCACCTTAGGCATATTTGGGGGTGACCATGTAACATTCGTTATATTTGACCCCGTTGACGGGTGTTTGACTTTATTTGACTTGTTGACTTTTAATGAAATTCCGGGTCATTT
>JAOXNX010000026.1:882103-894886 GCA_028566075.1 Solidago caesia
AAAACTCAAAATAACAAAAAATGTCAAAAGTGAAAATATAAACATGTATGAAATGATTGTTTTTAATGTTATACTTTTAAAAACTTTTTAAAGTTTTGATTAAGATAAAATATATTATAAAGTATATAATAAAGTATAGTATATATATATTATCTAATATTGTAAATGTTAAAAAAAGATAAAAAAGAAAAAAGAAAAAAGAAAAAAGAAAAGAAAGAATGTTATTAAAGAGGAGAGAGATGCGGGAAACAAAAGGATTCTGATGGCTCCATGAGCTTCTTCAGAATCTTGTTTTAGTATATATTGTGATACACCATATATATATAGAGATAACACACACTGTACATGTAAATTTAGATATACACACTGATTTTTTTTCTTTTGAAAAGTCTCCAACGGTCATCATCACGATCCTCCTCTTCTCCTTCTTCTTGGCAAACATAACCAATTTCTTTTGTTTTTTTACCCTCACCGAAGCGCCGACATCGGTATTACTGATCTAACCGATCGGTGCCGATGTATTCCCCGATCCCACTCCCTCCGGCCTTAGGCTACTGAACTGGAGATACGTGTAAATGATTAATCATTGGTCATATATATTATTTCTTTTAAAAAGCTTATGTTATAAAACTGAGTGGCTTTAACTGTATATCACGTATAGTTAATTTTTTTTTAACCAATCCATTTTGGTGGGTTGGACAGGGGTATCTTTCAAATCCACTATGTGGGCCCCGGGGTGAGTTTTCCCTTAGGTCTCGGGTTCGAGCATGGGGTTTTTCATCTCAAAGGTATTTTTCATGAGGAGGGGGTTGAAGGTCCACAAAATCTCTGGTTAAAATTGCCTCCAATACGTCTTAATCGAAACTAACTTTGCAAAAAAAAAACATATAGCTAATTTTATTTGGTATTTATAGTTCTGTAACTTATTTAGCTTATGTTTTGAATATATATACTTTCATCAAAGTAATTAAGTTTAATCGAGTGTTGAAGGTATAATATCAAGTAGTATAATTTCGCTTAACTTATGGAAACTTGTAACTTTTTGATTGTTGTATCACATCGATAACCACTAAGTACCAAACATGATCAAGGTCTTTGTTCGGTTGAACTTTTCAACCCGCATAATATATTAATAAAGTAGCCGGTTAAAAATTTATATACCTAAAGAATAATATCAGTATTAATAATTACAAATAAATATATTTCATATTCAGATAATGTATGATCAATACATAAAAAATAGTTGTAATGCCGCTGAACTCAAATTTACCGTTAAATAAAAAAAAAAAGTTGAATGACAATTGAAATAGTATATTTTATTGTGACAATTAAATTAATGTTGTTTAGATATTAGTTGTTGGAATTAAAGAATGCAACATAACGTACGATCATACATTTATATATGTTTGGAAATTTTGGATGCCATTTAATATTCTTGTCGACATCGATCTTGATGGATAGTATTAAGAAATATGGTTAATTACATTTATTTTTCTTAATTTTTTTTATTCATCCAAATTTATCAAACGTTTTCATAAATTAAAACGGATGCACCTAAAAGTAAAGTAGTGTAAATAGAAATAGAAAAACATCATTCTTTCCTTGAGTATGAATTAAAGAAAGATTTTCAGTGATTCTTTGCTTAACTACTTGACCAAGAATATCAAGTGAAGTCAGGTTTTCACTCATTATATAAAGAAACTTAAAATCACATGCAAATGCATCTTAACATACAATTCCCATAGATCATCAAGGTACATAACTTTTCTTTTATTTGGATCCAAACACTTAATTTTATTACTAAACTATTAGTTGTGATTTCCATATTTAGCATATTTAAATTGTTTTAATATCCGTGAGCTGTGATATAAGGTTTAATTTAATTTATTTTATTATTATATTTATTGCATATGTTAATAAAAATTCATACTTTTATATTGATTTTTGATTTATTGTAACTATTCATGATTTGATTTTATTTATTTTATAATTTATAATGATTCTTGTGTAACTTATTAAAAGTTTATACCCTCATTCACGTTATTTTTTAATTTTTAATTCGTATAATGTTAATAAATCTTTTGCTTTTCCTGTAAATTTATACTCTAATGATTAAACATTTATGTACTTATCCATTTATTTAATTCCTCAGTTACTATAATGTTTTAAATTTCAATAATTCAATTTATTTAACTTATGACATATTCTAAAGAGAGAAATAAAAATTAGTATCGTATATCGTACTTGTATTAAACTCCATCGAAGGTATGGTTACGTTTTACTTGATCATATGATATATATTAAATTATTTATTAGCTGCTAACATTATTAAGTTTATCTCTCTATATAATAAAATACAAATCCCATAACGTACATTAGTAAATTTTAAAAAGGTTGATGTGACACCGCCACTTTCTTTTTCCAATTTTTGTTATTTATGTTGTCCTATTTTTTTGAAGACAATATTTTTTTTTTTTTTGAAAACTCTAATAATTCCTACACAATCTTTTACATAAACAATTTTGTGATATTTTTATAAAACCATCCGCGTATCATGCAAGTTGAATAAGTTGATAAGCTGGTAGATTATATATATAGAAACTAATATAATACTAACAAACATTAAATAAGTACAAAGTATAATTAACATAGAATAAGATGCATACCAAATTTAAAGGATTAGGAATTGCAAATCTACTCTAAAAGGGACATGTGGTTATCAAAGGTTGTTTCATGCATCATATCGTGTTAAGAAGTATTTAATCATGTTTTAGTTATATTGGTAGATTATGTTGTTTTGTTGCAGGCAAAAGTATTTGACCCACAAAAGTGAATAGGTGAGATATATAATAATGGAGTTTAAGGAGGTTTTTGCCGAAGAGATTCAACACGAGCATCCACTCATTCTCGAAGATTTGCAACTAATGTTTCAAAACTATAATGAAGATGATGATGACTTTGACGACCAATACTTTGTTGAAAAACAGAAGTTTAATCGTGTATGTAACAGGTGTGGCCTAGGAATCGATTGGTACCATCGATATTACTACAAGTGTAGCATAATGTCGTGCAACTACTCGCTACACAAATTATGTGCAGAAATATCAACAACCTTACAATTCTCAGCCCATCCTAGTCACACTCTTTCCCTAAAAAAAGTGACAACTAATTGGAGGTGTGATGATTGTCTCACAGATCATGAAGATGGCATGTGTTATTATTGTTCTACATGCGACTATGTAATCGATCTACGTTGTGCTACGATCGTAGAGCACAAGACGATCCATCACCCTGGCCATCCACACCCATTAATCTCTGATCTAGCGAACACTGCTTTATGTAGGTGTTCCGCTTGCGGATCAGAACATGAAGGGGACTTCTATAACTGCACCACTTGTTTCAACTTTTCAATCAACTCTGATTGTTTGTCCCATCCGATAAAGTTGTTAGTTAAATCTCATGGTTCTCACATGCTCACCCTTTCTTATCCCTTATCAGATCAAGCACATGCTTATGAATGCAGGATTTGTGAAAAGGAAATAGTTAATGAATGTTGGCTTTACAAATGCAGTAAATGCATGTTCTACGTCCACCTAGACTGTGCAGCACAAGATCGACAACTATTACCTGGTAAACATTCAAATTTATATTTGATTGATATGATTATACTTTCGTTCCTTTCTATATGGTTTACGTATTAGATAACTTACGACGATACCTTTTAATTGTATCAGATTATGTACCCCCAGAAGATAGTTCTTCTGATTATCAAGCTCCATGTAACTTTCCACTCTCTGATGAATCTTACAACATATTACCAAGTCAGATTCCCGAATGGAAGACTTCTCGATTTTTTGATCAAGCTAAAAATCAAAAATCCCCCCTCCAACATTTCAGCCATAAGCATCCATTAGAATTGATAGTATCAGACGTTAAATTAACGTCTCTTCATAATCCAATGAACAGGGTTAAACTACTATGCAATTCTTGTGTGAGGCCGATCACGACGACACCCTTTTACAGGTGCTCAGAAGAAGGTGAGTGTTCCAAATT
The DNA here is from genome assembly GCA_028566075.1 of Solidago caesia. NCBI lineage: Eukaryota > Viridiplantae > Streptophyta > Magnoliopsida > Asterales > Asteraceae > Solidago > Solidago caesia. Next base: position 886,157 of record JAOXNX010000026.1, read on the forward strand.
TGTTCTCCACGAGTGGTGTGCTCGGCTACGCAATGAAGTGCAAGTGGATCCACACATCCACCCGCATACACTTACTCTTAGGCAGAGTGATTCTTTGTTTTTCTGCAAGATTTGTGGTTTACCTTGCAATGGGTTTGCATATGGTTGTGACACATGCAAATACTACGTTGATGTTAACTGTGTGCTCGCACCTTACTATATCATACACGAAGCGCATCCACATCACAAACTTCTAAGAATAGTTGTTACATCATGGTCTCCAAAGATGTTGGTGGAGAAACATCATGCTTGTCGTGCATGTCGTAATATCATTGATAGAGGTGATATCTTTTATAAGTGTGGAGTTCCAGGCTGTGATTTCGCATTGGATCAGTTATGTGCTTTGCGCTTGCCGAAGACAATAAGGAATAAGTGTGACAAACACTTCTTCAAGCTAAGTTATTCCCCAATTGAGAACCATAGGGCGGAATACTTTTGTGAAGTTTGTGAAGAGGAACTTAATCCTGATAAGTGGTTCTATCATTGTTCACAATGTGTCTTCTCAATACATTCCGCTTGTGCCCCGTTAATACTTCAGTCTGAACAAGACGTTAATTCTTCCCAGGAGGAGATTGTTTATAGGTTTATGAATATGAAGTTCGACGGTGTACATAAGATTGAGGATCACGAGCATTCTTTGTCATTTGTTGCGGGAACTAAAAATGATGGCAACTGCTCTAAATGCGGACGTGAATTGCAATCCAGAATTATCTTCAAGTGTTTGCAGTGTAAGTTTGCTATCCATAATTATTGTGAGCAATCTATTACAGATCATGTGAAGGAAGAACTTGTAGAAATGTTCGATAATCTTGATAAAAAACGCGAGCCTAAGACGAAGCCTCAACCTCAAAGAGCTTCAACTTTTTATCCGAAAAGAATTGCAAGACCCAAGATCGTTTGACATTTGGTTTAAAGTTTTATAGTAAATGACCCAAGTTCCTGGTTTACCCACATATAAAAAATGTAGCATCATTATATATTGTACTTTTTTCTTTGTTATTAATGTAAGCAATACTATGGATGTACCTTTAGACTTTGATTGTATCGGTATGTATGATAATCTATGAATCGTTTGTTTGTGAGTTTTAGTCTTATGCATGGTAGATAACTTGTAAATATACGTGGATTTTGTGTGAATTTTTGTAGTAATTATCTTTTAAGAAAAGAAAAAAAATCTCTCTATATATAAATTGCTATCATAAGTTGCTATCATTTAAATGACCAATCATGCCGATTAATAGTATTACGTTTTCTACTAGTAATCCAAAGGTAAGAACGAATATTGATGTTGTCGTCGAGGGCATGAGAAAGTTGCCGAACTCTTTCGTATGTAGGTTCTTAATGGTAACATGGTTTTTCGGTACCAAATTGTATCCACATGGAAAATGTATTACTCGTATCACTTAATGATCAATCACTTGATGATCAAAAAACTAAATAAGAAAGCGTAATCCTTGACATGTATAATTGAAAGAAAAAAAAAATTTCCTTCTAGAAAGGCTATTTTATTCCAAGGCCCAGAAGAAATTAGCTCTGATTATGTAGGTGAAAACTTATGACCACCTTCCTTTTGGGATAACTTCCACAATCAAATACCGAGCCTAACTAGTTAGGACTGAGCTAAAGACTGAACTAAAAGACCGAGCTAAATACTGAAGTAATGAAGACCGAGCAAATATCTAAAAGACCGAGTATTGCTAGATACTGAACTAACAAAGACCGAGAAAAGTAACTAAAAGACCGAGCTAAAATGGTTAAGTATCAAATAGCAATACCGAGCCACTAAGTGAATAAGCAATACCGAGCCACTGAGTAACACTGAACCAACTCCAGACTTAATACCAAGCTAAGAGCTAGTGAGCAAGACTATGAACACCGAGCTAAATAGGCTCAGTTATAGCATATAGACAAGTCCAACAAATACCGAACTAAATAACAAGTAAACAAACAAGTAAAACACTATCACAGCCAAAAGATCAATAAGCAAAACAGAAAATTAGTAGAACTATCAAGGAAGACTGAACTAATAAATCAACTTAGTAAGCAAACTACCAAGCCAAAAACTATCACAGCCAAAAACACTTTCATTTAGGCTTTTCCTCAAACAGCTTCTGTGCAATCAAAATTTCTAACATAATTCAGCCAAACAGCTATGAATCATCCTTCCTTGTATGTTACATTGCAATTTCACCTTAATTCACACACTATACTTAACATATTGTAACTAAATTCAGATTTTAATAATCAAACAATCAATGTTTTGCACTTAATCATCAAAAACGAACTGAAATATCAAAAATTAAGAAGCATTTGCACGCAATCAGTGAAATTCAGCTATGGTGTTCGTAAAATTATAAAAGTGAAATTCAGCTGCGGTGTTTGTAAAATTATAACGTGTATCCAACTATAGGCCAAATTTATAGTGTATATCAAACTATACGCCAAATGTCTATAGTGTGTATTCAACGTCACTAACTGGTTATAGCAGGTCGGTTAGATTATTCGTCAATTTAACAAGTTATATATACACAATAAACCGGTTTAAAAGGTTGATACCCACTATAAACTTTTGGTCATAGCTGAATACATTCTCAAGTACTTATCCGTTTAATTTTTCATTAGTCATATACACCAATTTTATGCAGATACTATTACATACGTACTTTAAAATATGTATCCAACTACCATGAATCACTTGTTAACATTATGTATGGAAATTTAATCGGAAATGATTCGCTTAAAAAATTGTTTTAGGCCTTTAAAAGATTTGGCCCGCCGTGGATTCCCAGTGGTTCCTGGCAAGATCAAATGGCTACTACGAATTGGTGGCCGATATGCCTCAAGATGATCATTTAAAGCCGGTAGAAAACCTTTCTCTTGTGCATCATCTTTCCATTCTTTGTAATTGGTCAAGCTTGTTAAAAGTGTGTCACCATTAACTCTTCGCATCCAGCCACTTGAGCCACGACATATCACAGCCCAGCCCTGATCATTGCTGTCATAAGTAAGCATAACATCGATCTCTCTCAAGATTGGGTCCTCATCAAAAGACTTGCCGAATTGCAACTTGGAGTGTAGCATGCTCTCCAGTCGAACCCAAAAGTACCATATATGAGTCACGTCTGGTAGCACGTAACTTAGCTTCTCATCCCGGATTATATCATTGTTTTTTTGCACTTTCTCTCTCGGGTTGCTTTTGCCAACATACAACAACTCGAGTGGGATCCCGGCGGCACCAGCCACATCTTTTATGGTGTGTGTGAACTTTCGTATCCACTTAATGTCTTCTCCTCCGTACAAACAAATGTACCTTTCTTTAGAAATCTGCAAGAGCCAAAAAGCATGTATTATAAAAACCACACAATTAATATATAGAAGAACTGGAACTAAGTTACGTTACATGAGCGTGTAATGTACCCAATTGAAAATCATTGGTTCAATGGAATTGGCTAGTAACTCCATCCTCCAAGTTTCTTCTCGCCAAAGGGATTCTTCCCTCTGGCTAGTGAAAGGAAAAGCCTGGATTCCCCAAATCCACATCATATTAAACGCGTTAGTGTTCACGATCCTCCCTTGAGGATCCATTACCACGAGCAACGGTTTGTGGTAAAAGTGCCACACCTCCTTGATATACTTGATCCCTGCTGGTTCAATTAATGAGGGATGAGCCACACAATACCATGGCATCATGTTTTGTAACGCCTCAAATTTTATTTGGTCTTCGTCTTTCAACGGTGTTGTCTTATGATTGGGTAGCACAGCGAGCCACACGATCTCAAACTGGCTCTCAGCCCTTGTCGGGTTATGCCTTGCCTCCCTGTACTTCTGGTCAAGAACTGATAGCTCTTCTCGAGATAGCTGAAGGTCGGAGATGAGTAGCAACACGGTCTTCTTCTTTAATATGTCTATATTAACCTAAATACATGTACATGAATAGTTAATTTAATTTGACAAATTAGAAACTAATCATGATTATTAAACACCCACCCATTTTTTTGTAGAGCTCTTGTATAACGGTAGCAGATCATCCTTCAAGCTAATCAAATGCTTGAGCGGCGTCACGTTATCAAGATATGGAGTGTCCATGATGCGAAGAATCGTTTGGTATGCTTCAATGTGCTTCTTCTCATCTGATAATCAGTTTCAGAAATTGTGAATCAGTGATGGATTTATATATAGTTACAATTACATTAAGTGATAATATAAAATTTTAACATTGTTGATCGTACTAATATGGTGATTGTAAAGATCTAACTGTTGCCAAAGGCCATCCTGAATCTTGCTGATCTTATGGGCCAAACTTGATAGCTCCCATGCTTCATCAGTTGCCGTGATACGCCTGGGTTGAATAAAATTCGTTATATGCAAAAAAATCCGTCATAAGAATGCATAAAGAAACAAGCTGGTAAACTGATAATACTTATGCCCTATTCCAATGAGGTTAAAGAGTATGGATGCACACGCCACAATGCTCCGGATAATCCAATAAACTGCACTAGGAATTTTAGGGGCGGCTATCCCTAGTTCTTGAGTGTCGGTGCTAATATACTGATCCGGGAGCTCTTTAAATCCAACAATGCAGCGAGTCAGGTCAAGCATAGCTGTGACGAGCTTGGAGATTGCCTCAAAGCGTGGTTTGAGAGCTTCACCGTGCTCTAGTACACCAGGCAGTTGCTTGAGGAGGAAAACTGATTCGGCGAGTGGGTTGGCAGTGTAATGCTGAGCCACCAACCAAAACTCGGCATAGTTCACTGCAAAAGCTGCTAGAGTAATAACAGCTTTGGCATCCCAGTTATATTTGGAAAGCATATTAAGAATCCCTGTGGTGGTTCCATGTTGGTCTCCGACACAGTTACAAGAAATCTGCAAGATGTATTTAAGATGTTATAACCATATATCAATGTTGATTTCAAAAATATACTTGACGCGAGCTAATTACCTCAAACGAAATCTTGTTGATTGTAAGTGCCATAAGTTCAAGCGTTGTATTGGCGTCGTTAGAAATACCATCCTCCACAATCACATCCAATTCCGCTTGATGACCCTATAAACCACGAATCAAAATTCAGTATTCAAGCCAATAAATAAATCAAGTACTCTAGCGATTAACGCACTTGATTGCTGGCATTGGGATTGGCCCTGTGCATGATGTCCACGATGATTTGAAGAAATGGCGTGACGTCGAAATAGGTCCCATCGGGAGCATGGGTAGCAAGTATATGTTTCATCATGGCATTGTCATCAACCAAAGAGAATGCAAGCAGGTCAACACTCGTATGGCGAGTCCCGGGGGCAGCCATTGAAGGAAATGGCTAAGTTGTTGCAACAATAGGCTAGCTTTTGAGTTGTGATTTATGTATGAAGAATTTTTAAATCTGACATAAAGTGGCAATGAATCTTGTACCTTGCTTGTAAACTACCATTTAACTTTAACCTGTAAACTACCATTTAACTTTAACCTGAGCTCCCCTTTGGATTTTCGGAACAACTTTTTTATTATTTTTATTTTTATCCTTTTCCTTCTTTCTATTCCAAACTATAGAATTTCAAAAAGTAAAAAAAGGGTTCTGTTTTGTTATTCCGAACTCTATCTCTCAAATAATAGGAGACCGATATATATATATCACCTAACTAATTGACAGCTAGGATAACTTGATAACAAAGTTAACTAATATTTTAGTTCTAATACTCCCCTCAAGTTGGAGCATATAAGTTTCGAATGTCCAACTTGTCGAGTAGAAACTTTAGCTGTTGTGTGCCAAGACCTTTGGTCAGAAGATCTGCAAGTTGCATTCGAGAGTCAATGGAGACAGGTTGTATTTCTTTGGAGTCCACTCGTTCACGAATGTAACACCTAACTTTATAAAAATGTGAATTTCCAAAAAATTTTAAATTTTAAAATAAACTCCGTTAACACAAGTGGAAACAACATTTAAAATAACCAATCGATTCATAACGGAATCATTTAATGTCGGGTGTTACTGTCAGATTGTAAATAATATTTCCTTGTCTCTATTGCTTACAATATGTTCAATATATATAGGATACAATCATTCCTATAATCTTGGTAAATTACCAAGACTTGCTAATCACCATAATTACAGAATATACCTTCTCTGTATATAAATTACAATCATAATAATAACAAATATAATTTCCATGAATACTAATAGTTACATTCGTGAACGAGTGGACTCATTTAATATTTTTTTTTTCCGGATGATGATACGGTACGGGCTCCACTCTTAAGGGTATTAATAAGGGGTAGCTAGTGGGGTGATAGGTCACAGGGGGTGATAGCGATAGGTCATAGGGGGTCATTGGTGATAGGGTGATCTACCTGACGGGCTCCGCCCTTAGCCGCCATGTCTCCGCCCTGGACTGATGGGCTCTGCCCTTAGCCATACAGGCTATGCCCTTTTGGAAAAAAATAATATTTTTTGGAATGAGTTTTTATTTTTTAAAAATATTAAAAAAACTAAAAATGAAAAAAGCAAGGTAAAAAAAATAATAAATGAAGAAGGGGAAGGGAAAGTAGGAGGAAATATATAGCTGAGATTTGTTCCTTAGTTTTCATCCTAATTATGGTTTGCAAATGAACATTTTACCTACCTAGCCAACATAGTTTCTATTAGCAACAAATAATTTGTGTGTTCGTATTTTCAATCAGAAACACCAAAATACGAGTAACAAGCACATTTTGGTAATAAATTTAGCCAAGAATCAAGTACAAGCAAGTGGTCAAGACATGCGAGCGAAGTCAGGTAGCCAATGAGTGGTAACAAATTTAGCCAATGAGCGAAGTCAGGTAGCCAAAGTGTGAAACACTTGACAAATGGCCGAGCTAAACGGGCTAATCAAGCAGTTAAGGACGGAGCTAAAGAGACTGCAAGCAACTAACGACGGAGTTATATGACTGAGCAAGCAGGTACGCTATTACATTTTTCACACGAGATTCCGAAACTAATCAATGATGTCCGAAACTAATCTTCGAGTCCGAAACTAATCTACGAGTCCAAAACTAAAACTAATATCCGAAACTAAAAATTGAGTCCGAAACTAAAACTATTATCCGAAAATGAAGAATGAATCCGAAACTAAAAATTGAGTCCGAAACTAAAGAATGATGCATGTCCGAAACGAAGGTGCACAAAACTCCGAGCCCAAAAACACTGAGCACGAAATTTTGAGCACATAATGATGAATTTCCAAGTAAACACTAAACCACCGAGCCCATTTTTCTCATTAACAAAACTTGCAATATTAACCATACAATCAAGAAAACTGGTTTAATTTTCTGCCAAAAAGGACCACGCAAAAGGTCTTAGGTTCAAGTCCTACCCTAGACATATTTGGGGTGGCCATATATATTTAATTTCCACCTATGGTGGCCCTGCGTGAGTTTTCCCTTTCAGATCTCTGGGTGATAAGTTTTCTTATCTAAGTTTAAATTGGGGATCTATTATGCGAGGGGGCTGTCTAACGCGGACCTGGTTAAGACAACGTATGCTAGAACTCCCAACATTCGCGAGTAATTTCACAGCTTTCAAAAAAAAAAAAAAGGACCACGCAATCACGAAAATGTCAGCTAGTTAAAATACTACTGAAAGTTCAAACTTGGACCACACTCAGAAAATGCAATCGACCACACATAAACCAGTAGCAAATTGACTAGCAAGCAGATTAAGTAAGGAACTAACTAAACATGAAACTCGCGAAGTGGCACACTTATACGAAGTAGCGAACTAAAACTGGTAGTACACAAGAACAGTAATACAACCAGAACTCAACCGAGCAATGCAACTGACTAGAACAATAACTGAACTGAACTAGTAAACTGACTATCAAACAAAGCTAGTCGAACGAGCAAAAATAACCTTTGTGGGCTAAGGCGCTAAGCAAAATTACCAGCAAATAACGAACTCGTTCAGCAATGCAGTTAATCATCATATGCACTAGCGAGTTTAAAGCTTAAACTATGGAGTCAAGAAACAGCATATAACAAACAACTACTCAAGACCTTCAAAGAGAACTACGGAGCAAACATATTAAGCATAAACATTTCCTAAAGCAGTTAGCAAACAATCGAACAGGTAACTTGTTAAGCACAGCAATTCTGATCAGATTTAGCCAAACAAATTTTCACTCAGACATTTCAAAGAACAGTTTGTGTGTACATAATCCTTACAAGTATAAGATGCAGCCACTTACACACTAGACATGCCAAAGACAGTCATCAATCAACAAACTAGCAAATGCTACTCTATAAGTTTAAGTTTAGTCAACGCAGCATCGGTACATGACAAACCTCTCCATTAATCGCCCACATTCAGCACAAACTACTCTATCGGGACCAGTGGTTCCTGGCAATATCATGCGGTTGCAATGATGTGGAGTCGACAGTGCCATAAGATGATGATTTAAAGCATGTAGAAAGCCGTTCAGTTGTGCATTATCCTCCCATTGTTCGTAGTTTTCCAAACTCATTAAAACAGTTTCCCCGTTAGCCCTTCGCATCCATTCGTTTGAGCCACGACAAATCACTGCCCACCCCTCATCATTCCCATCATATGTAAGCATTGTATTGATCTCTTGTAAGATAGGGTCTAGGTCACTTGACTTCGTGTGTTTCGACTTTGAGTACAACATGCTCTCGAGTCGTGCCCAGAAGTACCATATCGAGTTTAAGTC
>JAOXNX010000026.1:932934-952838 GCA_028566075.1 Solidago caesia
AAATTCTACTAAATATTAATTATTAACGAAAGGCACACGTTTGACTAACAGTCAAACTAACGATAAGGAAATAAAGAGATCGGGATGTTACAACTTCTAGCCGACATGTCTTCACTTTCATGGTTACCTTCAACTCTTCAAGTGAATCCTCCAAATCAAGACCATTGACCGAATCCGTGGTCGGGGAAGATATCTTCAAAATATCGGGCTCCCAAACAACGAACTCTCTAAACCATATATTGTATGTCTTGTCATCCAAAACGGCATTCAACTCTTCATAGATAAAATTAAATGATTGCGTGAGAACACATACTTTTCCCATTGAACACGCTTCACCCCATTCAGAGGCCACGAAAATGGATTTCTCCCATGAACCGAAAACAACCTGGAAATTACTTTCAAACCATGCACCTTTTGGGATACCTGATATCTCAACCCACACCATACGTTCATCTGGGACAAAATTAACACAAGGAGCTTTAACACTACAAAACCTGTGCTTAAGAGACTCATTAGATAAAAAAAAATGTCTTTGGATTCAGGCGTTGAAAAAATGACATAAATCCAACGACCCCTAACATAATTTATCTCAACATCAATGAAACCTTCGGCGTGAAACCATTGTCTAACATAGGGAATATTACGGGGCTCATTAATTTTGAGTAGCAAATCATGAGAAAACTTATTCACCGATTCAGAATCAATAGAGTAAATTCTGACAGTTCTACGCTTAGGAGATGATGAAATCGTATTACCTTTAAACCTAGAAAGCACCTCAGCATAAGATTTCTTTTCCCCATCTTTTGCTTTCCAAATCAGCGGTGGAAGGTGATCCGCCTTATTGGTTGCACTCTTTGACTCCAATGGTTTCTGAGATTTCTTGCGTGGATACTTTTCAATGTCCGCAAACAATATGAGATTATCAAACCAAATCGATCTTAAACCATCGAGTAGTTTTTCCGCATTTGCGACCTTGATGAACCTAACGAATCCGAATGGTTTGCCAGCTTTCGATCTCCTTTTTGCGATGAACACATCGACGACCATACCCCAATCAGAACATCTATCCCAGATCTCCGTTTTACTGATCTGAAAAGGGAAGTTTGTAATGAAAATCGTCATTGACATACGATCCACAATAGATGCTTTAAACTATATTATATAATCTCTTCTAATATTTTTTTACTTTAAATTAATTAATTTTTTTTACAAATCACTTGTAGTTGTAATAAAATATTATATGACTTTATAATTATTATTGTTATTTATATAATAAAGAAGACAAAAAAGAGACTTTTTTTTGGATGTTGTAATCAGTACATGCATCTTAGTTAACATTGACATATAGTGTCGATAGGAATAGAAATAGTTAAAGATGTATGTTTTTCTATCGACATTACATGTTAGTAATATTTAAGCTTTGTATTAATGTTTCGTACACTTTATATTTTTGATCGAATTCACACAGACACACAGTATCCTTTTACTATCGCAATATGCCAATATAGAGTCTGAAGCCCAACAAAGAAATATCGCCATACAGAGTAACATGGGCTAGATGCAGAATCTAAAGCCCAACAAAGAAATATCGCCATATAGAGTAACATGGTATGAGGCCCAATTAACATCTATTCATCTCATTCATTTTCTCCCTTTCTTTTTGTAATGCCCAAAACCCACAAATAAATAATAAAACCCTAATTTTATCAACTCTTAAACCCTAATTCCCCCCCAAAAAATAAAAAAAATAATTAATCACAGCTTTCATATTCAATCATGATGAATTGCAAAAGAATCAAAGGCAAAAACAACACACCACAAAACAAACGGTTCAAATCGGAAAGACCCGACCCGTTTTTCGACGGAGATAAAAACCGCCGGAAAAAGTTCGAAGACGATGAGATCAACAGCAGTGATTCCGACGACGGAGATGTGGCGGTGGCGGCGGAGGAAGGTGGAGAAGAGGCGGAGGTGGAGGAGACTCCGGCGGAGGCGAGGAAGAGAGTGGCGGAGGTGATATTGGAGAAAGCGAGAGCGGCGGCGGCGGCGGCGAAATTGGAGGAAGAAGATGAAGATGAAATTGATGAGAGAGGCGGGAGAGAAGAGGGAGGTGATAGGGATTCATTAGTTGCTAAAATGTTGCAGACGAAACAGTTGGAAGATAGCGGCCGTGTTCGTAAATTAATCGCTTCGAGGTATATATACATATACATATATATACATCCATTGTATAGGAAAATTAGTTAAAGTTGATGTTAATGATATATGAGCACTAAATGGTGGATTATGTATATATATATATATATATATATATATATATTAGGTATGGTTACTTACCCCCTACTCTTATCGGTTCCTTTTCCCGTTTGGCCGGAGGTCCGTATGGAAGCAGTCTCTCTACCTTCGGGTAGAGACAAGACTGTCTACACCTCACCTCCCCTATACCCCGTGCAGGGATTGGGTACGGTTGTTGTTGTTGTTGTATATATATTTTAGAGAAATGTTTAGGGATAAGTGTTTGAGAATGTATCCGACTTAGAACTTTTTTATCGTGTGTTACTGCTTTCAAATATTGTTATTGTATGCATCCCTGGGTACTCTTGCTGACGTGTTATCAATGTTAGTTGACGTGTGTCATCCATATAAGTTGTCACATAATGTTGGCCGATACATACGATTGGAGCATGATATGTTTTTGTGGAGCTGATTTTTGTTGTTTTGATTTGTATTTATAGGGTTCAACCTCCAAAAACAACTGAAGGATTTCAAGTTTTAGTGAAACACCGACAGTCTGTAACGGCTGTGGTGTTGTCAGATGATGACTCTAAAGGATTTTCAGCCTCAAAAGATGGATACATTGTCCAATGGGATGTTGATAGTGGTAAGACAGAAGCATATGTTTGGCCCAGTGAGGATGTATTGAAGTCTCATGGAGCTAAAGATCCACAAGGTCGAGCTAAGAAGCGTAGTAAGCATGTTTTAGCTTTGGCTGTAAGTTCTGACGGGCGTTATTTGGCAAGTGGAGGCTTTGGTCGACACATTCATCTATGGGATACTCGTACAAGGGAGCATATTCAGGTACATAGCTTGGTTGCGAAATTAGTATTTTTGGTGCAGGTCCAGACAGGCTGATCTGCAAATGCTTTTTTTCCTTACTGTTATGATTTGTTAATAGTTGCAATGGTTAGGGGTGTCAAAAATACCCATACCCAAATAACCCGGTCTGACCCAAATGGGTTTGGGTCACATGGGTCACCTTATTATTCGGGTTTTGGTGGCTTATTCGGGTTAACCCGAACCCAAATGTTTTGTATGGTTTTGTATATGGGTTAAACATACAAAGATTTGGGTGACCCGAATAATCCGAATAACCTATTTATATATTATTTGATATTTTATATGGGCTTGTCGTTACACTGTGTGCAGCTAGATTGAATAGAACCTCCATGTCAAATAATAAGTATGGTAATATTAATTTGGTTTTACAATATATTGATATACGATGCCGTTATTAACTTTTAGTTGTATGTTTGAATATCATATTATATTATAAGAAATAGAACGGGACTTAACATAATTCTTAATAGCAACAACAACAACAACAATACCCAATCCCGTCAAAAGGCGGGGTATGGGGGAGGTGAGATGTAGACAGTCATTCCTCTACCCGGGGGTAAAGAGACTGCTTTCATGATGACCTCTGGCAAGAGTGTGTAATGATAAAAGGAGGCATAGTATTGGCGAGTGTCTATGTATGTGTGTTTATATAAGAAACATAGCATAAGTCACAATCAATTTTATCAGTCACAATCAAAAAAGGATTGCAGAAGACTGATTCAAAAACCACAATAACATAAACATTTGTATAAAACTGACTTTTAACCTCTTTGACTCGTTTTCTTTTAGCTAGTTATTTGGATTTGACCTGTTTGAGATAAAACACAACCCAAGTTGACCCAATGATAAGCAAAAGGGTCAAAACTGCTATCTTAACTAGCACTAATATGCCGAATAGGATACACAACTAGACAAGATATCTGACCTAAGAAAGTTTGCTACTTGAGCTATTAGCTTTCCTAAGTGACTACTTATTTCGTGTAATATGTGGATTTGTATTTCTTAGTTCAGCTGTTTGAAAGCTTTAAACAAATCAATCCAAATACATAGATAGAGACCGCTATTTGATTATCTGCTAGATAAAACGTTGAGCAGAGCAATTTACATGATGTGGTTTTGAGGTTAGGTACGGGAGTCAAAATTGATAAAAGCTTTCAGCCCAGCTGCTCAGACTCACCCACCAACAGCCTTTTTAGTTACTTAAATAATTAATATTTTTATTGGGATTAAAAAAAACTGTTGATTAGATAATGGTCGGTGTGAGGGAACAGTTCCTATATAACAACAAAATGTTAGTAAGATACCCCTGTTTCCATATAAATGGGCTGGAATTGACACATGTACTAATTGGACATATGCCATCTTTCTATATTGAGTAACGATGCGATTATAGATATAAGATGGATCATCAGTGTATAATGATTTCCAAGTCACCTGACACTTTAGCTTTGTGGTCAAGCAGTTACTATTGTTATCATTTCACTTGAACTACTGTTCTTATATGCAATGGGATTATTTTGCAGGCTTTTCCAGGCCATAAAGGACCTGTTTCCTGCTTGACCTTTAGGCAAGGGACTTCAGAATTGTTTTCTGGTTCATATGATCGAACAGTCAAGATATGGAATGCAGAAGACAGATCCTATATAACAACATTATTTGGTCATCAGAGTGATGTATTAACCATTGATTGCTTAAGGAAAGAACGTGTGCTGACTGTTGGCCGTGACCGAACCATGCACTTATGGAAGGTAAATGGTGTATTTACCTCGCATGTTTAAAATAAATTTGATTTATATATACACGCAATGAATACTTTTTGGAGGGATCAAAACAGGTTCCTGAGGAGTCACAGTTAGTCTTTCGAGCTCCTGCAGCTTCATTGGAGTGTTGCTGTTTTATTAATAATGATGAATTTTTATCGGGATCTGATGATGGTAGTATTGAGCATTGGAGTGTAATGAGGAAGAAACCCCTTCATATTGTAAAGAATGCACACCCTTCATTGACCCCAAATAAGCTTGTTAATGAGGGAGATAATGATGATATGTCTAATGGTATTAAAGGTAAGTGAGTTTATTGTTTTTTTTACTACCCTTTTCTATCTCGGTGGTTATTAAGGACCTAAATTGTTGTGATGCTGATTAGAATCTTTTTATGTTCCATTTTTCCAGATTGCTTACACGATACTCCTGAAAAGGCGTGCTCATCAGCGCATTCTTGGGTTAGTTCTGTTGCGGTTTGTAGAGGCAGTGATCTTGCAGCATCAGGAGCTGGTAATGGTATGGTTCGTCTTTGGGAAATAGAAAACGATGGCAAAGGTGTTCGCCCACTTTTTGAGCTGCCATTGGTAAGTTCCCGGATTTGAGTTGCGGAAAAATTGGTGTTCTTATTTTGTAACTGTAATATAAGTTGATACCTTTTCAACTTTTCGTTTCATTTTGTACCAACATTAATCCACTTGTATATAGGTTGGATATGTAAATTCCTTGGCATTTGCCAATTCGGGGAAGTTTCTGGTTGCTGGAGTTGGCAAGGTAAGTCTCGACATTATTCTTTCTGTTTCTTTTCTTAATTTCCCCTTAAATATATCTGGATTATATCATATATTCAGATAACGACATAAATGGATGACCTTTTGTCAAATAAGCTATAAAAGCTCACAACAGTTGTATATATACGTTTCTGATGTTTTGCCCAATAACATCAGTTTGGGTGTCTTAAACAGTTTTCTTTATTTCCAATTCTAGCCCATATTTTAATGAATAATGACCTCTCAGTTTGAGCCCTAATTTTAATCACCAATTTATTGATTAACGTTTGGAGGCGATATTTGCACAAAATATTTGATCCATACGCAAAAGATACAAGTATAATAATGCATCATAATATATCATGTACAAGTAGGTGATGCATGAAACTTGCATGTATCGACAAAACATTTTGTGCATATATCAATATATCACCTCCCTCTAATAGTTGTATTTCACTTTAGTTGGAACAAGTTAGCTTGGACAACTTGTTTAACTTTAAGTATCATGAAAACCATCAGTTGGCCACTTTGTATCAAATAAATTTGCACAGCTTGTCTTGTACTATTGCATCTTTTTTTCCCTTTCATTTGGTCAAAACTCATAAATTAGCTATAAGTACTTTCCTAAGTGGACCACTTCTGTAAGAATAGAAAGTAAAGTAACTCCCAATAACGTCTTCCACGGGTTATGAGTCTCAAGACCGTCTTCCACGGTGTATGGGGGAGGTTGAGATGCAGACAACCTTACCCCTACTTAAGGTAGAGAGACTGCTTCCGGTTCTACCTAAGGTATAAAAGGACATCCGGCCTTGCAAGAAGTAAGGATCGAACCCTTGACCTCTGTCTCCAAATGCAAAGGTGTTAACCACTTGATCCAAGCCTTGCTTGTTACCACTTCTGTAAGAATGTCGTGTAATATTGACCAAACTACCAAGCTAGCCCGTTCCAAAATTCGACGTACAAGTAAAGCAAAATGCAATGGGGTATTTCCTTTTTGGAAATCTTTCTAAGCCTGTGCTTTCTTGAAACTTGTTTTGGTTGCTTGAAAGTGATGATCCCTGCAGACTCTTTTTTATAGTAAACTAATCTCTCATTATGCTTACAAATTTTTTTTTCCCTCAGGAACCTCGTTTAGGTCGATGGGGGTCTCTGCCTACGGCTCGGCATGGTGTTGCACTTCACCCTTTGCAGCTCTCGTGATCCTTTAGTTCAACCTCCCCCACTGAATTAAATTACAGAACCCGGATCATGTTACAAGTGACACAAAGCTGGAACAGACAAAACACATATGATGTAGACTGGTCGCCACAAGTGGACAACACTCGTCTGATCCAACTAGGAACCAATCTGGCTTGCTGACATTTTTTTGTTGTGCTGTATTTGTTAAATCAATTTTGGTTGCGGTTTTAATGAATATGAATTCGGTTGGATTCTGGTTTCAAACCGTAAGAATATCTGAGACAGACTCTAATTGTTGGTCACGGCATTTTGAAATTGAGAATCAAAAATTGTAATTCTTTAGCAACATAGAACTATGGCATGATACAAGAGCAAAAACAATAACCTTAACCTTTGAGCTATGTTTCAATATATGTGATCTTCAGAAATGTATAGACATATTACAACTTTTGTTCCAAACCTATAGATACGGCCTTGTTTCAACTTGATTTGATCGCAGTATAATGAATTTCACATAAAAATTAGCTTCACACTTGCAACATATGCTAGTCCCCAACAACAACGATAACGATGAGAAAAAGAATTCTCCGTGAAGTATATATTAGCCGTAAGGCACATTGTGTCTGTTAAAATTTGGCTGATGACCACAACTCAAAGCGAATATCCCCTGTTTACAATGACAAATGGGGCAAACCTACAAATAAACAGCAATTATTGTTATAGTTGAGAAAATCTGAACACCAAACGAAGTCGCCTAAATCTATGAAGTACTTACATTGTCATTAGTGGAACTCAGAGACGGGTTATAGTGAGGAGCGCTAGCAGACCGGTGATACTGAGGAGCGCTAGGAGGGATTGGATTCATGAACTCTGAATGAGTGCCACAAGGTGGGGGAAGGGGAACGGTGTTTGGAACACTGCCTGTTCGAGTGCTGATCAACAATTTAAAAGAAAAATGAATATTTTAGGCTGCGTCTATCAGGCACGTTATCTTTGTGTATCATATGACAAGTTTAAAGTAAGACTAATTCTATTCCAGATGGTTGTATAATTGGAATATAAGTGAACTTAATTAGAGTTTACCCGAGTAGACCGAGCTTAAGGGTTGCTTTATATTGCAACGGTATTTCCATCAAGGCTGTTAACGCAAATTTTGTCTGTTTTGTCAAAACATCCACATTCTTTGACATAATGTCTGTAAAATTCACAAACTGCAAGAAACAAGAAAAAAAGAACAGTCACCCAAAACTCGGACATCACGATTATCCAGGACAAAAATAGACTATGTTTGGCAAAAATAGGTGGAGCTGGAGACTGGAGTTGTTACCGGGGGATTTTAGATGCCAGTTTTTTTCTTCTAAAAGATACATTCTGATAGATATATTTTTTAAACATAAGGTTTTTTTAAAACCATAAGCTTTAAGCTCCAAAAAGCTCGTAGAAAGCTTTTGCCAAACACACTAACGATACCTGTTAGTGAAAAATTTGTTACAAACCTGAAAATTGTCGAAGGCTCGAGAAGGTATATTGTCATCGAATCGCTTCATCATGTTCCATGGACCATCTCCAACCCCTACTAATATTATTGATAATGGGTAATTACTGCCAGAAAAACAAGACAATGAGAATCTTTGAGGCTATTGATCAATGTCATTAATGTGGATTGTGGAATGTTACCTTGCTTTAACAATGGCATCGATGGTTTTTTGTTCCTGTGAACTGAGCTGGCCGCGTTTGGTATCACCGCTTCTTGAAACCTAAAGATTTAGCAATAAGCTTAGTTTTCCATTTGTTAATTGAGACGGATTTAGTTTTTTCTTGACGGTTTATGACAATGAAAAGCGTGTTTGACAGATCACCTGGCCGTCTGCAATAATCAGCAAAATGTGGTATTGGCCACCGCTTTCTTCAACAATTTTCATGGCTGTTTCTATAACAGGTGCAAAAGAAGTAGGTCCTGCATACGTATTTGATGCATCAAGATTCAGATAGTTCTTACGAATCACGACGGTTGAAATGATATTTTAGCAGATAAACCAATTGCGTCGTTTTTCTTTGGCGTCACATTGGTCTTCTGTAAAGAAGATAAATAAAAATAAAAAACAGGGGGAAAGTTAGATTGTACCTGCAAGTCGAAGTTGAGGAACTATCTCTCTATATCGCCTCAAAACGTCTTCAAATCCATGGCAATAACTGGAATCCGGATAAAAACTGAACACACTTTGATCATGTGTCGAGGCTATAAAACATGTGCGAGATACAGAAAAACACATCAGTCTAAATAAATTCCAGACACTAATAATACACCCATGTCCCATAAGATTACTTGCTTACAACCAAGAAAAAATGTATACCATCTCCAAACCCGAAGCAAGGGATCAAGTTATCCTCATCAAAAGCCGATAGTGTTTTCCCAACGATCGATATTGCTTGTTCATACGGATTTTGTGACACTCCAATGCTATGTAAGCATCGCTTGTTGAATGACTTCGTCCCTAGTTTTTATAAAGAAATGTAAGTATCAACGTAAAACATCGTGCAACGATTAGGTTGTGAACTCGTTACTTTTAGCGACGTAAGTTAGTCACAAATACGTATGTGGCATCACAAATTCATAACTTATGCGAGTCAGGGATCCAAATGTAAAAGCTATTGATGCCGCCATCTCGTCGCAAAAGAGATGAATAGTGACGATCTCATCGCGACAAGATTTTTTTCGGTAATCAGTTTTTACCAACCTTTCCACTCATTGCTCTTGGTAAAGTCGATACCAACAATAAGATTCGATGATTCAAGTCCTGCTCGAGTAAGAGCGGAAGCAACCTAACGAACAAAACACAATGACAAGATATTATGATTTATACATGAATAAATTGATTCATATAACATCTATAATGCTGTTACAACATATTTTTTTATCCGTCTCTTTTAACTATTCTACTTTTATACGTTTCAATTAGCCGACGAACTTTTAAAATTTGTCTTTTTTTTAACCATTACGTAACCCCAATCAATACCGAAAACGAATGGTAAAATCTTGTTAAGCTAAACATGACATGTCAAACTTTAGCTTGTAAACTTGTGATAGTGATGTAAGGATTCTCGAAACCTTAGTGTATAGTATCTAGATAATTTAAATGCAAGTCGTTTTGAGAACCCAAATTGCATCGAATCATCCTCATAAGCTGCTAAATTATAACATGTGTATATCTAAGTTAACAAGATTTTATCATCCATTTCGATATTTGATATTTGAGTTGCACGGTGGTTAAAACGAGACAAGTTTTAAAAGTCTGTTTATTAACTGAAAAATATAAAAAAGGTAGAATAGTTAAAAAGAGAAAAATGAAAATATATGTTAATATTTTAGATCATTACGCCTATTTGTATGAAAGAAAATTGTTTTACTGCCTTTTATTAGTTGCTTGAAACAAATTATAGTAGTAGCTAGTAATTTTCATACCAAAAGAAGAAAAAATATAGAAATTGAATCACGGGTACCTGTTCAAGCGACTTGTAGCCATTGCCTATTCTCGAATACTTTCTATCCAACTTTTTTTGAGGCGCCTGAGAGCTGCGACTAGGAACCGGGGCATTATCTCGTCTTGGGTTATTAGTAACGCTAGGCGACTGTAGATTACCCTGGTCCGAATTTGTAGATGTGCACGGTTTTGTTACTTTTGAACTCTTACTGCCCATTTTTGTGTGTTACTTAAAAGCGTTTTATTAGAAACCTTTGTTAATGGTTTTCTTGTAGATCAAGGAGTGTATTATTATGTGTATAAGTTGGTTAAATGACAAATTAATAAACTTGGTTATAAAGTCTTGAAAATGTAGGCATTTTTAAAAGTCAAACTCGAAAGTTCTATTTGAGAAATTTCGTGGAAAGAATAGGATGAAAACTAGGAAGAATACCATATAACCTTCACTAGAAAACTTTTGGTATAAATATTTGATTTTTAAATCATGTACTTGAGTATCGTCAATAGAAATGTTCAACATAATTTAAGAATTTTAATATTTATTTAAATCGTTTAGTTGCGATGTGTTTGTTTAACTGATCGTAACTTTCCCCTTTTTTTTTTTTCTTTTTTTTTTTTTTCCGTTTTAGTTAAGATTTTGTAATCTTTTATTACAAAAATGCTACCTAAAAGAATAGTTGGTAACACTTGCTTGATTGTGGTTTTGGAAAATAGAAAGAAAAAAAAAACATTTTTAATAGACATTTTTAGGCATCTCCTGGCACTGACCTCTTTCTCGTCGCCACATTAGCGTCACGTCACTTTCTTTTTTTACTAACACACCCTATGACACACTCCTGTCAACAAAACATTTTCCTTACTTCTTCCTCACTATTTTATTATTTCCAATTAAACAAAAAACACACAAAAAAAACAATTTTTTTTAATCGGTTAAATGGTCCAAGGGGGACCACCAATCCTCACCCCCTTCGTCCTCTCTTCTTCTCCACTTTGACGAGTTTCAAGGACGAGCCTCCAATAAGAGAGTGTGCCAATGGTGTCCTCTAGTGACGAGCTCAAAAAGAGGTGGCGATGAACCCGTCGTGAGATACCTTAAAGAAGATTCAACCTTAGTTGAAGAAAAGTGGATGTGTTTTTCAAGAAAATGTTTTCAAAAATTATGAAATATCCTTAGGTATTATAAGACGAGACTATAAAATAAATTGAACCAAATTGAAACATTCAATTGTCAACGGTATTTCCCTCAAATGTCCTAGTTTGACTTTTTTAGTTTTTTTTTAAAAATTTGATCGTAAATATTTTTGTTTGTATTATATAATACTTGATGTAAAATATATGAATGGATTTGGTTTCAAATGTATTTTCATTATATATATATATATATATATATATATATAAATATTTACGGTCAAAGATGGGAAAAAAAAACTTTAAAAGTCAAACTAAAACATTTAAATTGAAATGTATAAAATATTAAATTAGGATCTTAGTCATCTCTTCAAATATAATTATTCCTAAAAAAACTTCTCACAAGAAAACAGAAAAGAATACAACTTTTTATGAATGTAACCTTTCAAAACTAACGACAGGGCGACAATGTTTATCACTTCCCTCTATGTAATTACACGCACCTTTGATTTCATTTATAAAAGAATCAGTTACTTCAATGGATTGCAAGAGCCAAGGTTAAAAATGATATCTACTAGCTTCGGCTTATATGGTATATGTGATTGCCTATTAACTTATAAGTTGTGGATTTAAGTCTCATAATAGACACTTTATAGATATATATGTGAAACTAGATTAAACCCGTACGTTGTACGGGTTAAGTAAAAATCCTTATCAAATATTTTTTAAATAAAATAGTGAGGTAAACACTGATAAGATTATAATTTTGTAGTTAAAATAAAGCATATAACTTTATTGGATGACAAAAAATATTTAATAACTCATGACACCGTCTATTTAAAAACAAAAATATTAAAAAACTCTTTCAATGAAGATACATAATTTTTTTTCATTAATATATAACTTCAGCGTAACAAGATTTTTAAATTTGTGTAGCTGAATTATAGTCTATAATAATTGAGGTACTTGACATATAAATAAAAAAGAAATAAGCTAAGTGACCAAACTTAATCGTTAAGTGACGTCTCAAAAATTATGTTTGCTCATTGAGTCATTTAGCACTATTCATTGTTTTAACTTTTAACAAAATTGAAAAGAAAATAAATCAAAAAAAACTCATATGCATAACCTTGGGAAACAGACGGGTTCATTTGGGTAGCCTGAAATATGTTTTAAGGGTCATTTGTTTTAACAGAATCCTCAGTCAATACATATTTTATTTCTTTATTTTTCTGTTTTTCCTTTTCTATTCTCAAAAATCATTTTCATATTGGTAATTTATTTTCTTATAAAAGAAAGGAGATTCTATTTCTTCTAGTTTAAAATTTCCTTTTAATTTCGTACTCTAATTCGAATAAAATATTTTCTATTTTGTGAACGGTGTTACTACAAGTTTCTAGCTAATTTATTTTATTTGGCCCGTTTAAAAGAAAAAATCACAACTAAACTCAACTCATTAATAAATAAATGGGTTCGTTACCTTTATTTGTGTTATGTAATTGTTAGATTATACTTTGATTATAGTTTTGTTCGACATCAAATAATTTTGATTCATTTGTCACTAACGTTCAAAATAGAGACTATTTTGATTGTGGTCCAATCCAATGAACATCCATCGGGTCCGATCTACCATTTGTAGATATGGATGAAGTTAAATGAATAAATATTGGATATGAAGCAGATCCGAACATTTAATAGATCAAATATCCTTGATATCACACATCGACACACATTTAACCCCTTTTATTTCTGAACTATATCTTTTTACCCGTTTTAATAACTTAAATAGTTAAATGTAGATGAGTTGAAAAATATATCTATCTTAAATGTGACAAAATTACATTAAATCCCTTCAAATATACAAAAATCACCAAATATCAAAACCATACCATGACTTCAAAGAAGTACAGTAAAAAGATGATCGGTTTGTAACAAATGTAGAGTGCTTAATGTATCACAATGTATTCACAAAGACAGTCTGAAGCATGATTTACCATCTGCACAATATAAACGATACTTTATTTTATTTTATTTTTTTTTTATTTTTTTTTAATTTTTAATTTTTTTTTTAAATTTTTTTTTTTATATTTCCTTCCCAGCACATCGGTTCGAGCCAACTAATGCAACACTATTTTGGTCTCAATCACACTGCGGCAGATAGGACACAGCGATAGAGTAACTCCACACTCGCAACACGTCTATTAACAACAACAACGACAATAAAAATTATTTTCTATGACGCATATAAGTTGGTCGTAAAGTAGAGATCGTGTATTAAATCTTACCTGATGCCCACAACCGAAAGCCATGTCCTTCGGGTTACTGAGACAAACGGGGCACACCTAAAAACACCAAATGTTGTAATATTTAGTCGGTAAATATATAAAACAACCATCCAAATCGTAACATTAGCTACTTACGTTATTGTCATATATAGAAGTCGCTGCTGGAGATGGAATGTCATTTACACGAGGGTGACTGGCACTCGGATTCCTGAAATTCGTATGGCCACTGCAAGGAGGAGGCAGGGGAATGGTGTTTGGAGCATACCCAGTTCGGGCACTGATGGATCATAACAATATATATAAAGTAAGGAATGGTGACATGGAGTTTGTATATGTGTGATTATTGATGCTAACAAGTAACAACATATATATGAGTTTACCCGAGTAGCCCGAGCTCAAGGGTTGCTTTGTATTGCGAAGGTATCTCCATCAACGCAGTTAAAGCAAATTCTGTCTGTTTTTTCATTTGATCAATGTTCCTTGACATAATCTCGGTAAAATTCACAAACTAGCAAGAAACAAGAACAAATCGTTTATACATGATCAAAAGAATTAAAGATATACACGATATTTTTCTTGACGGTTTCTGTTGCAAACCTGAAGATTGTCAAAGGCTCGAGCAGGTATATTGTCATCGAATTCCTTCATCATGTCCCATGGACCGTCGCCAACCCCAACTAGTACTATTGATAACGGGTAGTTACTGAAAGGATGAAAACAAGAAAATGAGATTCTTTGAAGGCTAATAATAAGTGTCACGAAAGTTGATTGTTACTACCTTGCATTCACAATGGCATCGATGGTCTTTCGTTCTTGCGGACTGAACATTCCATAGTCGGTATCAATACTTCTTGTTACCTAATGAAAAGCAAAACTCTCAATTGCTATACTGGTTTGGGCAAATTAAATAAGAATGCTTGACTGATCGTTTTTTTGTGGCAAAATAGTGTTCTTTTGGAAAGATTTTGCAAAAACGAGCGTTGAAACAAAAAGTTTGTAAAACTGGAGGCTTTGCCAAACAGAATAAAGACCGCAGTTCCCACCTTCGGCCTTTCCACATAGCATACATTCACCTAAAGTGCATTAAATATGGCTGGTATGGTGCATTAAATGGCTGGTTATACTATCTGCATTAATGAAGGCCGGAGGTGGGAACTCCGGTCTTTAATCAGTTTGGCAAAGCCCGGCGTTGAGAACACCAGCCGCCGGGTATACTGGTTTTACAAGTTTTTTTCTTGAACGCCCGTTTTTGTAAAATCCTTCCAAAAAAACCCCACTTTTCAAAAAAAATTCTTGACTGATCACCTGACCGTCAGCAATAATCAGCAAAACATGGTATTGACCACCACTTTCTTCAACAATTGTCATGGCCATTTCTATTATAGGTGCAAAAGATGTAGGCCCTGCAAATGATTCAATACGGAATGTAAACGACAGCTGAAAACAGCAAGCAAAAGATCAGTTTCGACACATTTCTTTGTAACTTTAGCGTGTCACAAACTCTATACACTCAGAAAGGGTTTAATTTGCGACATATAGGCATCCGTAGAGAATAACTTTGAAAAAAGGTACCCGAAAGGCGAAGTTGGGGAGCTATCTCTTTATATCGTCTCAATACATCTTCAAATCCCTGACAAAACCTTGAATCCGGGTAGAAACTGAATACACTTTGATCATGTGTTGAGGCTACAAAAGCATTCAAGGGATGTAACAACACATTAATCTAATAAGATATGGCAACGAAATCGTAAAATAACTTGCTTACGAGAAGAATTAAGTACCATCTCCAAACCCGAAACAGGGGATTAAGTTGTCCTCATCAAAAGCTGATAGTGTTTTCCCAATGATCGAAATTGCTTGCTCGTACGGATTTTGAAACATCCCAACACTATGCAAGCTTCGTCTATTGAATGACTCCTTTCCTAATTTGTAAAGAAAGTTAAAAGTCAACAAATGCCAAAAATCTTGATTTGTTTCTATGTTTAGTTTCAGTTAATGATATTATGTATTCGAGACTGATATATCAGTTCCTAATAATTCAGTCCAACAAATCATTTTTCTTGTAGTACGTTGATGCGGCTGGAAGAATTCTGGTTCACGACAAAGTGGTCACTAATACATTTTCTGACTTTTATTAGCCACAAAACAAAAAAAATATAAACACATTTTTGCGAGAAAATATTACAAACCTGTCCATTCATTGCTTTTAGTGAAATCGATACCAACAATAAGATTCGAAGATTCAAGTCCTGCTTGAGCAAGAGCCGAAGTAACCTAAAAGATGACGATAATCCTATCGATCAAAAAATATATCACAAAAACACGAAACATTACATGAAATACGTAACTTGATTCACAAGTAACCTGTTCAAGTGTTTCATAGTCATCAGCTATTCTTGAATACTTTCTATCCAACCGGCTTCTTTGAGGCACTTGTGACCCGTAAGGATAAGGCGACGACGGTCCATGAGGATGCATTGGGGTGTAAGTAGTAACGCTTCCTGACTGTGAATAACCGGAGTCGGGATAGGTATACGATGTCTCTTTTGAACTCTTGCCTCCCATTTTTAACAAAAATTGTAGTATGGAATTTGGTAAGGATGGAAAACTTATAGATTTTTAAGATCTTTGGATTAAAAGACAAACGAGTAATAATATTAATGGTTATAATATAATGTCATGAAACGTAGACTAGTTGACAATTTAAAGATATAAACTAAGAAAAGAAATTGCTAGGAAAATGGGAAGACGAATGGAAAGAAAAGGCACCCCGAAAGCATCAATGGTCACCTGCATTCAATTCAATTCAAGCTGGATTTTTTTTTTAATGACGCATTTCGAACAACAACAACTACGTGGTAGACGTGAGTATCTTAATCGTGTGTCGGTTACAGCAGAGTAGCATCCCTATGAAAAACCACACAAGGTATGCCACTACAAAAAGTCAACTCATAAATTGACAAAATTAAAGAAACTATCTCAAATGGAAAATGAAATATCCTTTTAAAATTTTAGCCTAAGAATTCTCTTAATTCTATCAAAAATTAACATGTGTAATAAGCTTATCATTCCACTTTCATACTCTTTTCAAATATATTTATGCTATAACTAAACCGATATTTTAACTCGATACAATATTTAACATATTAATTATAGGAATAATTTTCCACTCTATTTAGGAAATCAGGAGTGTTGAGTAGCATTCTGTAATGTCTAGATAAATATTACTTGTATTTGCTTGGAAGTCATATTTTTTATTTTTTATTTTTTTATATATAGGAAATCGTTAATTTGAGAAAAATTCCATTATTAAGTCACATAAAATGTTTCCGTCCAATAAAGTAACTCAAATTCATTAATTTGTCTTATTTGCATATTAATAATCTTACAACCAGATGTAAAATCGAAAAAAACAAAAAACAAAAAGAAAAAAACAAAGTTAATTAAACCTAGTTCAACAAAAAAAAAAGAAGCTAGTTAACAGCTGAGCTACTTTATTCATCTCAAGAACTATATAAGGGACTTAATCAAATTAATATGAAAATTTGAGTTTTTTTTAGATAGGTTTGGTTATATTAATAACCGATATATATATATATATACTATAAGATTACCCGCGCGATGCGACAGGACGATGGTGGCGACGGTGAGACGTGAGAGGTGAGTGACGACCGGTTAAGTTCTTTTTTGAGAAAGATGGGACGATATATATATATATACTATATTATATCTATATTATATAATATAGATATAATAGCGGGACGATGTTTTATAATGTATTATAAAAATAATATATAATTAATTAATATATAAATAATATAGATATTAAATAATAAGAGATTAACTAATAGACATTAAATGATATGCTAAATAAAGAAATGTTTGAAAATTTTAAAATTTAAGACATCAACCATTTGGTTTATAAGATAGTATAAATACTTCTCATATTATAATCCCTTTAATAATTTAGTACTAAAAAATTGTTATATTTCAATTATATATTCAATTAGGATCACCACAAGAAATCTGGTTTTTAAACAAAAAACCTTGTAGGATCACCACAAGCTCTAATAATGTTCCCATGTGGTGGCGGCGAATGGTGGTGGTAGTGGTGGCGACGAGTAGTGTAGGTAAGTAGGTTATAGATGTATAAGGGGTATTATAGTTATTTTAGGAGTTAAGAGGTAGATCTGATAAATTAATTCATTAAGGGTATTTTTGGTAGAACATATTTGTTAGTTGTTAGGTACTTAGGTGTGTTAATTGTATAGGGACAATTTACATACATTGGTTCAAATGATAAAAATTTTGAAATTTAAGACACAACTCATCTTATTTTTAAGGTAGTATAAATTTAGGAATATATAATAATATAATAATAATAATAATAAATAATCAACTTGCTTGATGTGTGATATCTCAACCGCAAGCAAAATTTCAATCGAAGGTGAAGTCAAACGTCAACTATAATACGAGTTTACTTGTTTTTTATATTTTTTAAACTATAAAGCATTGTTTAGTTAATTTCTATAAAATTATACCAGCCTTTTCAGTTATTTAGGGAAATGATATATTTATATCATTTTCTATATTTATATTTAGGGAAATGATATATTTATATTTAGGGAAATGATATATTGTTTAGTTATAAAATTATAATTTCTATATTTATATTTAGGGAAATGATATATTTATATCATTTTCCTTATATTTATCAACCTCTAACAATTGTTTTTGTTTACTTTAAATATTTGATTTTTCGGTTAATATTGTTTTATTATATTTTGTCAAATCAAGTGTTGGCTAGAAAATATGTTAGAACAGTAGCTAACGTACAAATAAGAATTATGCCTTGTAAAAAAGAATATTTATGTAGTTGAGTCATTAATGGGACATATAATATAATTCTTTTGGTCCCTTTCATGTAATAAAACAGTGCATTAATTATTTAAGGAAAATGCTAAATACTCTGTAGTTAACGTGAATGAAATAATTGTACCTTTCATATCAAAAGCCCACCCTCTGAATTTTATGGTAAGTGTATAACTATTTTATGCACCTTAACTACAGCCCTTAGGGCTGTATTTAGCAAAACCTATTATTTAATTATATATATAAAGTATATATTGATGTCATATTATCTTTTCAACAAGAATTAACTAATTAAGACATAAGTTCTACAAAACCAAGTCATAAGTCTAATTCGAGAAGATAACATACTGATGGGCTGATGGCATACTATTTTTAAAATTCCGAATTAAATGTTGAAAACAGAATTGTATAGACTAAGTTATTGTTTTAGTCCCTAAAGTTTTTACGTTTTTCACCTTTTATCTCCAAGGTAGATTAATTACAAAACACCCCTATAGTGGACTTAAATTAGCAACTGACGTCCAAGGGCCTAACGGCGTCAGTTTTTAGCCATCAAATCCCTCGCGTGACAAACATGTGAGGGTATTTTCATCCAAACACCCAAGATAATGAGATATATACATATATATGATTTCTTCTTTCTTTTCACTTTTTTTTTTTCCAGAATCCTTTTCCATATCAAAAACATCAACATTTAAATCACAATATATATAATACAAAATCTGATATAAACAAAATCCCAAAATCTTTCTTTCAATTCTTTCCCCTTTTCTTCCAAAAATCTTCTTTCTCTCCTCTTCATTCCTTTTCAATTAAGAAAACAACTATATGTAACCATAATATCCAACACATACATAAAACCCTAACAATCAAGTCGTGGCGGCGGCAACTGAGTCAACATCGACAGCGGTAGCGTCCTGAACATCTTCAGGCGACTTCTTGACGTCATCAGGGTCACGAGTAGGGTCAGATTTGTTCATGAAAGCACAAGCCTTATCAATTATTATAATAAAAATTGATTTATACATACACGGTTTGTGTATAAGATAAAATTTAAAATATTATTAAAACATCATATATTATTAAAACATAAAAACATATATTATATTAGTTAGATAAGTGTTCAAACATTTGGCTCATTTTCTAAAATTCAAATATCCATCTACACACAAATATTTATAATTTGATTGGCATTCGATTTAAAAACTATTTTGATTTTCAAAAACGAAATATGGGGTTGGTTATTGTAAAACAAGTATTAAAGTAAAACAAATAGGATAAGATCTTGACCATTGGATCATGATAAAATTG
>JAOXNX010000026.1:997552-1008338 GCA_028566075.1 Solidago caesia
AAAGGCGGGCATGTGACCCGTTTGCTTGAAAATGTCGTTTTGAGCAAAGTTATAATTATGAAAGTTACTTTTGGTCAAAATATGATTTCTGCAAGGTAGTGTTTGTCTCTGTGTATTGGTCATTTGATTCGATTACGGAAAATGGTTTGAAATGGTTTTTGGCCAAAAAGTTCAGGGCTGTGCAGAGCCCGGCGTCTCATACGCCGGCCACCACCGTATGAGACGGTGGTTTGTTTTGTGAGTTTCCAGCGTAGCACCCTTTGGCCCTGTTTTACGCTGACTTTGTGAGTCTTTACGCTGAAAGATTGTTATTCGAGGGACCGTCTCATACGCCGGTGCCCGGCGTATGGTACGGTGGTGCTTTAAAAAAAAAAAAAATAATAAAAAAAATTTGTCTTTTCGAGTTTGGTCGTTTCACAATGGCTAGTGTCATTACACTTTTCCAAATTCCTCAAGTTACAGCTGCAACAAGGACATCAATTTTGTGAAGACATGCCAAGACATAATCAGATTCTTTAATCTTCCACATGATTTTTATCTCAATTTTTCCAAAGAGTCAATCATGCTGTCATCAAATGTTCCATTATTCTTTTCCATTTTAAACGGATTAAATTTTCACTATTCAGATTATTCAAAAAATCGACTCTTTCACTTAGATATATACAATTTAACCGGGGTATTCCATAATGATTTCCTAATCTTTTCCCATACCATCTTCAAGATATTTACTTATACAATTCGAATCTGAGACCTCTTTCAAAACATAGACATCAAGACGCATAACCACTAGTCCACTTTTGATAGTTGGTGGTGCTTATTGTTTTTCTATTTCTATCATCTTAATCAAACTGTAATAACATAGCACAATCAAGTCTAAAAGATCATAACAAATAGTCACAGAAGCAACAAACCATCTTCAAAGATCAAAAACACCATAAAAAATAACACAAAATGAATGTAACATATGTGAAAAAAATTCTTCCTCGTTCAAAATTTCCTAATTTACAATAAGGGAGACTAGCGTCAATGGCCATCAATAAACAAGCAGGCCGCTGAAGCACAGCCTCCCCAAACTAACAAAAAAAATAGAAGAAAAAAAAAGTATGTACAGTGTCAACTCATAAATCCATGAACTCATTCCGCTCTATAACCATTCCGGCAGCATCTAAAAAAATTTAGATACTTCACGGGGTTGGGATGTAAACAATAATGTCACAACCTGTATGAACTTTCAGGTTCAGATGCAGCTAGCAGGTTGGGTTCAGCCACTTTCTCTCAAGCAGTTTCCGGGCAAGAGAAATTTGTATTCATTTGCGTTTTCAAGAAGATATGCAGGAAGATGAACAGCCGAATACGAATGTGGAATGGGTCCCATTTTCCCGATGATTTCCTTAAACGTATACTCTTCAGGCAACATATCAAAAAGATCAGAACCTTTGCAAATCACTTTTTGGATCCTATCAGGGTTCAAAAACTTTTTGAACCTCACTCTGTCACTATGGCTATAAGCTTTCATTTTAAAGATGAATTCATTTATACGACGGAAACAAAAGCTACAATGCCACCCTGCATCAGCCAAGATCACATCTGATTGACGGTAATGAGCATATGTTGTTTTTTTCGACTGATGAGCATACGTTGTTTTTCCCGATTGATATCTATGAACCGACGCCCTCCAACTATGATTATCCATAAAAAACTCAAATGAATATAAATAATTTTTCAAACGAAGATGAAGCACCGGAGGTATGTCATCACACCATCTCAACAGATTAATGGTATGTCTACTTGGGATCTCATCAACATCCGACATAATCAATAAATCATCATCTTCAATCCCGGCTCTCTTTAAAAGCCAATCCAATGCTAGCCGTTGATGAGCTTCTTCAACAAATGGGTTTTCTCCTTTCCGAAAGCGACCTGGAATCGAACCATAAGTTAACCTCGGCTCCACGAATTTAAACTCATCACGGTGACCAGAAAACACCAGGGGTTTTGGGACTCCAGTGAATGTCGAGTTCGACTCTAGGAGTACAAATTCAGTAATGTAAGGGTATAATTCATGCCATCTTATTTTGAGGAGGTCAACTTCGTTACTAAATAAAACTGCATCAAAAACCCGTCTTGGAAACTCGCGGGTTTTCCACCCGTGAAGTGTACAGAGATTCTCCATCGACACATTTTCTTGATAATAATGTGGGATTTCATGGAAAGGTTTAGGCGGTGATTCCCACAATGGGCGTAAGAAGTAAGAGATTTTTTGACCGTGAACGTACAATCCAAAGAGGACGGTTGGTACCAGCACGAATAGAAGTATTAGGGCTTTTAAATCTAACCCACGAAGAATGCACTTTACTCTTGATATAGTTGAAATATTCCCTGAATCCTGCAAATCAAAAGTACATTTAAGTTAATCACCCACATAAATAAAATAACAAAAGCATTGTCTTAAATTTAAATCCTTACGGTTTAAAACAGCAAAAAGCATATAAAGAACATGAACATAGATCCCCAAAATGTTCGGGGCACGTTGCTAATACTATACTAAAACCATCCTACTTTCAAAAGATGTCATAAAAACATTTGTGTGAGCATACTACAAGTTTTTTGGTCGAAATAAACCGAAATAATTGATCTTTGGAGATAC
Source organism: Solidago caesia (assembly GCA_028566075.1). Lineage (NCBI taxonomy): Eukaryota > Viridiplantae > Streptophyta > Magnoliopsida > Asterales > Asteraceae > Solidago > Solidago caesia. Next base: position 1,000,200 of record JAOXNX010000026.1, read on the forward strand.
TTTTCAAGTTTATCAACCAAATATGGTTAACCAAGTTGCTACTTATTACCATTTTCGCTTTGAAGTTCAGAATCAAGATTCTTTGATTGAAAAGAACAACATTTGTGAACCAATGAAACCAAAAGTATTGATTCTTCAACAAAGTAAGAATTAACACCCAACATAAAGTGTTTCCATAAAGAGTTCTAACTTTAACAATACTTTTGTGTTTCTAATTAGCAAATTTCAAATTTATATCACCAAAACTAATGAAGAAAAGGATGAACAACATGAATATAAAAATATCCCCCCCAAAAGTATTGAAATAATTAGTCCACTAAAATAAAAAAGATGAAACCCCAAACTTTATTCACTTTTTTAAAACACTAAAATAAAATACTCAAAACTTATTATTGTAATATATTGAAATTGACAGCTCAAACCTCTCTTTAATTATTATATCAACATTAAGAAAATCCCTTCAAATCAAATACGGAGTAATTATAAAAATTAACCTTTTGAAATCACAATGCAATTCACAAATCAGTAATTCATCAATCACTAGATATACAATTATACATACACATATATACTATAATATACATATAATCACAAATTACAAATAAAATAAATAAATAAATTACCTCATCACAAATATCCCCACAAATATCATCAGATTTCTTGGAACAATATCTGGATCCCCCTTCTGCCATTAAATAAACTTTATCTATAAACTTTGTTAAATTGACCGCCATTAAAAAGAACTCTAATTTCACAATCTCAATTCAAGAAAAAGATCACCCACAAATCAATTCACAATATTCAGGGAAACCCAATTCCCTTTTCACCTTATCTTCAAAAAAATATGATTTTTTTTATCATTAAAATGATAAAAATTAAAAAATATATATATATTTTTCCAAGATTTAATAACCCAGATCGATAAATAAGAAATTGGAGAATTGAAATCAAGTGGATGTTTGTTTTTTTGTTTCTGGGTAATTTGTTGTGTGGCAGATTTGTGTTGTGTTTTCTTTTCTTTCTTTCTTTTTTTGCTGTAAAATTAGATAGATACACAAGGAATATAGATTTTCGAATGTAATGTTAATGGGGGTATATATACATGGAATTTGACAAGGAATATTTGTTCGTATTGACGAAAATGACCTTGCTTTGGAGGTTTACTAATTCTTATGGGATATGTATATTATTTATGAGTTTCAAGCAAATAAAAATATCTTTAAATTGAGAACAATGTGAAAATATTTAAAAATTTTATTTTGATGTATTATAAGTCCATAAAAGTAACATAGTGTATAACTAATTATTATTATTTAAGTGTTTAACAACACATTGATCCGTCAAAATAGAGAAATTCACATTGATCCGTCAAAATGAAAATCACACTAATTCCATTTGGACGCATTATAAATCCTTTACCACCGCCGTTGTATCGCGCGGACATTCGTCTAGTTAATGTTAATGTTAATGATAATTTTATTTCTATAAGTATTTATTTTTATTATGTTATATTTTAATCGGGTCCGCTACATCTAACACTGAGTTGTCATCCAAGGAAAACGTCACACCAAAAACCCCTTGTCTAGAGGTTAATGAGGATCGAACCCTGACTTCCATCCAAAGGCGAGGGTTTAGAATAGACCAAGGTAGTCGGTTGTCTTAATCGAGTCTCACTACATCAAACTACGTTAAGTAGGCATCCAAGGAAAAACCAGACCAAAAGATCACGATGATTAATATATTATCTAATGTTGTTCTGATGATCGACAAATAAGTCACTTTTGTAAATATCGTGACTCCAATATCACATTACCTACCTTAATCTCAAAAACATAATTTTAATACAATATGTTGTTTCTTTTTTCATCTGATAAAAATGTGACATGTTAAATACTACATCTAGCTATTGGCAAATGTAATACACTACGTTTAGAAACCACCCGGCCAGCCTAGCTACTGGAAAATGTAGACGACGTCACACCTTGCTCTTGCCACTATTCATATCCATCGAAATATTTAAAACTTTTTCTCTTACAAAAAAAATAAAAAAATAAAAATCTACAACTATTTGTGTTTACTTGAAAGTGTCAAAATTATCCGACAACACTAAAGTGAAAAAAACATAGTCACTTGATGAACCATTCTACACGATTGCTTAATTACCTATTTATTTAATACTAAACACGATACAATTAGTATTAGTATATCCAAAAATTGATCCAACGCGTACAACATGCGAGGGGTAGTTCGGTCAAATTATATGATAAAATGGAAGAGTATTTTAGTAAAATTGTATGATAGACTTTGTCTCGTAAACGCGCTTTGCTGGATTGACCTAGCACTCACTCAAGATTAACCTGTTGGTGACCCAAAATATTTAGGCAAGCTTTGGACCTACCCAAACCCCCCACCCCCATGCCACATTGCCACGTAACAATTTGTTACTACCATATCAAGGCCCCACCTTTAAGAGTATTGCAAAATCACCATTAGATTAGATGGTTAACGGATAAGCCAGCGTGAAGTTAGCCTATTTGATAGAGACTCTTGATTTTTGAGAAGAAAATTAGGGTTCAATCTCTAGTACCGGTATTTCTTGATGTTTATTGGAGTAGTATTGAAGTATAGTAGATTTATCGTTAAAAAAAAACAGATGGGTAGCGGATGAGATTCTTCTCTATTCAGATTATTCGAAAAAGATGGATTTTTTAGTCATTGTACGTGACCTAAACCGGATATCATGTGGCTGTTTCTGAACCTTTCTCCAGCTACCCTCAAGATTGTATCTACCAGGATTTGAAATCCTCTTGTATATGTAAAGGAAATTATCCACTAGACCACCTTAAAGATGGTTAACTTAGACCATTAAACATCTGTTTTATCGTATGTACAAGGTTCATTGTCACCATATATATGAGGTAATTAAAATGGTACAATACATATTTTATTTCTTGCATTTTATTATACTGTTTATTTTTGGCAAAAATAAAAATCAATCAGTGTTCAATTTCTGAAAAATGTGTACATGTTTTGATATGATAAAGAAAAGTTGACAAAGAATCAAAGATGGAGTTAATTACTATTTTAAGTCGTTTTGTTTCTAATATAGCAAAGTCTTATTAAATAGCAGAAACTCTCAAAAGTAGTGACATATATAGTTTTCTTTTTAATGATTACAGATCAACCGGTGGAGTTTGGGTTTTTTCCTATTATTTGTGAGTTCGAGCCTCGGCTATCTAAAGGATGTTTTTTTTACAAAGAAACCACTCTGTTTTAGCGGGAGCTGGTTAAGACAACCTAGTTTATACTGAGTGATATTCACCCTTATATGGTGAGTTGAAGTTGTGATTCAAAACACGTCTTTTTTATTAAAAAAAATGGTATTTTCTAAAGTCAAACTAGTATGTCTTTTAACTTGTTGTATTTGGATTTGCTTGAAATACATGTAGAGTAAATTGAAAACACCACTTGTAAAAATTGTTGTAAACAATATCAATCAATACGACAAGATCAACAATATATTGATAGTGACAAGAAGTTTTGACCTCGATTTCTCCTAACCTTGAATTTGTATCATTTGTATTTTAATCAAGAGTGTTTTTCGTTTTGTTCAAACAATAAAACGACGAAACAAATTAGCCAATGAGTTTCTGCTCATCTTCCTTGTAGTTTCATCATAAGTCGGATTACCATATATCAATGCATGCTTGCTAGCTAATAGGCAATAGAAACAAGACACAAAAGCACTTAAGAATGATCATGTGAGCATATTTAATCATAGTATTTCTAATTTCTAACTGGTGAATTGAGTCACCAAGTTTTATACCGGAGACAAGGTTTGATCACCGGTAAAACCAATAATACCAACTAAGGTGGGTGGGGGCCTCATGTGATCTAAACAAGCCCTCACCGGTTGGTGGGGCAGGTTCTATTCAACCGTTGTCGTTAAAAGAATGGGAAAAAAAAAATGGTAATCAAACAAGCATTTAAGATTGAAAATACTGTGGAGTCTTTAATCAAATATAGATAAGTAGAAACTTGGCATTTTGAAGTGAAAATTATATGGGTGAATAGTTCTTTCAAAGGATTTGAAGGGACAAAGTTGTTTTTTAATTATTAGAATTATATTTATTTACTCCCTTATAAAACAAACTACCCTCTCCATTTTCAACTTTCTACTTTTGAAATATCTAAAATGTCCTTACTAATATAACAAACACTATCCATAATCCTATTGAATACCCAATATACCCTTAATGATATTAATTTACAACATCTACCTTTTAATTTCTAAAATAACTACACTACCCCTTTTATATTAATAACCTACACTACTCGCCGCCGCCGCCACCACCATCACCAGTCGTCACCACCACTAACCGTCACCACCACCATCACGACATCTCTACCACTATCGCCGCCGCGTCGCGCGGGTATTCGTCTAGTTCCTTTTCAAACACATTCATTGATTTAAGTTTTGTAGTATTAGCTATAACAAGAAATTATCTGACATTAACATTCAATGAAATAGTTTAATACTTTAATTCGGTACGAACTTGAATATGATTTTGCATAATCAATCAAGTAAGCATGAGTAAGTGTATAAAAGAAAATGGCTCAAGATTAAGATTGCCAACTAATACTACAGCTGGTCGAGGTTTTAATTTCACTTTTCCTTCTTTATATTTTTGTTGTCATTGAATTTCGTTAGAAAAAATGAAATACTGATTATTTTATTTTAAAGTGTTTCTATATAAAGTTTTATACCAAGATTGTTTATTCAATCATTATAAATATTTATGTTTGATACTAGTCTTAATATCCATACGTGAGATCTATACGTGATGCACGGGTTGTCTCATATTTTTTTATTTCCTTCATATGATAAAAATATATGATTTGTAAGGTTAATAACCATATGATTACACAAATAGAGTGTGTCAGGAAATATTTTTAATACATATGCATTATTTAAAACATAAAAAATAATTTATATATATATATATAACTAAAATTAACCAATGACCCTCAATCCAAATGGTTGGGGTGAGATACTCTATGACTTCAATAATAGGGAGGACATGGGTTCAAGTCTCACATGTGACAAAAATTGGGGTTTCATGTTGGGCCACGTGGTCTTCTCTCACCTATGATGTGTTTCCTCATGTTAGTGGTCTTCGGGTCTTGCATTTGGGGAATGAAGATGATCAGGTGTGCCAGTGACCCGTCTGTAATCCTATTTGTTGTTCAAAAAAAAAAAAAGAAGGTTATGTTAAAATTTGTATAAATTGTGAAAATTTTATGTTATGGTAATATTGGAATATAGCTACATTATATAATCATGTACTAATACTAATTATAGTAATATTATAAATCATATATGTTTATTAAAAAAGTTTTGAAAAATGAAGATTGAATGCCAATGCAACATGATTTTAATATTAATTATAGTAAATAAATAAATAAATATATTAGATGACAATTGGATATTTATTGTTTTAATCAATATAAAATTATTATTGGAAAAGATAACATTGTGATAGAGTTAAAAAAGAAGATCAAATGGAATACGTCATGCGTTTGGTTGGTTATTGGTTGATATGCTAAGTTGCTAACAATATAATAATAAGAGTTTAATTATATTGGGTATATATTTGTCTACAAATTAAATAATATTTTTAATTATATATGGTATCTGAAAAATATGATTTATTAATATAGACTAAAAGAACGTGTGTCGCTTAAATATTGCGCCACGTATCGATCAAATAATGATTCAATTCTGTTTAGTATACATTGGTAGATATTGTATAACCCAAATAAAAACCCTTATCCATTTACCAGTTTTTATATACCGTATAACATGCATGATATTTGTTGTGTATAATGTATTTCATTTAGGTTTTTGAATTAATAAAATAGTACTCTCGATTGTCTAGTATTCTATTCGATGGGTATGGATCACCTCACTATGAGATAGTCTGTAAGACGCAATTCTAAATATTTAAAATCAAAAAGGCTCGAGTGTGTGTTTAGATGTGTTGTGTGTTAATGGTGATATTAATGTTTTAGAGAGAGTGGAGTAAGAAAATAAAATATATTTATGTCAAAGGCTTGTGAAATATTACAAAGATAATGGTATTTATACCCATGAGTTACAACTTACAAAACAACCCCTATACTATACAAGCTTTACATTCACAATACAAAGTTGTTCCTAACATTCTTCCCCTTATTATGAATGATGCATCGTTCACGAACTTCTTGAATCATTCAAAAGATACGAACTTCCTGAAATCTATCACAGAATTGTAAGGTCCTTGGATATGTCTTTGTGTATACTTTCTGACGAACGCAAAATCTTTATAGACCTTCTTTTTGAAGACACCATGGCATGTCTCAAATTGTCTTATGATTACTCGAAGATCCAACCTTTTGTGAATGGCTTTGGGAGCTGCTTTGATCAAATGAATTTGATCTTATTCAACATCTTCAGAATGTGGCAGCTTATAAAAACAATCATGGGTCAATACTAGAGTTCCATCTGAAAATTTGTGAAGGTCGAAGATTCTAATGAAGACTTTTTTGTATTTCCCATTTTGGAAGACAAAACAAGGACTCGGTTCAATAAGTACCGTGCATGTTTTAAGTGTCTCAAGATCAACTCCTTCCAATATCTGATTAGGTTTCGTAATGTTGATCTTATTTCGTACGAATTCGAGCTTGTTGGGATATAAATTTCTAGCTGATTACATTGTTATTGTTCTAATTTATCCAACAGGTCAGATTCAAATGATTCGAAGAAGAACTTGAAGAAATGAGTTGACCTACTGAAATGGAAATCAACAACTTGTCAGAGAAACAAAAAAAGACCCCAATATCAATCAACAAGTGTTGACAAATCACTCGCTGACCCAAATGTTGCTGATCCCCATCAGCAACATCCACCACCATCCATTAGCAGCACTTCGATACCTCCTGCATCATTTGAACAAAAAAAAGTTGAAACGGGGGACATACTCATTAAATGTGATAAATAGTTGAATTGAGCCACACGCAAAGCACCCGTCCTTTGGTAGAACAGATCATCAAGTGCAAAAGATATTTTCAAACAAATATTTTTATCATTCTACAAGATTATGACACGTGGAAAGACACTTGAGTTCACCAAAGCAATATCCTTTAGAAATAAAGAGTATTGTTTTCAACGCTAAGTATGTGAAGTTGCCAACCACACAGTTCTTTAACTGTTCCCACATCCCTTCATCCATTGCATTTGTCATACAATTAGGTGTATGTTAAGTTTAGATTTCATCAAACTTATTTTCATACTACACCTTGTAATTCTTTGATTCATATTAGTAAAGAATTATCCATTGAAAAGAAAAACTTGTGTTGCATTTCGATTTGTTGATTATCTTATTCTTAAGCTTTAATTAACAAATTTGGGACCAACAAATGGTATCATAGCAGATAGGTTGACATAATAACCTAAATCTGAAATGACAACTTGCAAACACAAACAATGTATACTACTGATTCTTGAATCTTGAAGCAATTCGGTAAGAAATGTAAACATAGATAGAAATATCCGATCTTGGCTTGATATATTGTCGATGCTCTCTTTTACTTTCTTTTCTTCTTTTTTACTAATGGAATTTATGTACAGAAATATATGTGCAAGAAATTTTGTTTGTGAATGTTTGATTATGTGATTTGGGGTTAGAGTTTGTTTATTTAAGGAATTTGATCTGGGTTGTGATGGTGATGATGATGATGATCATCTGGATATATATATATATATATATATATATATATATAATATTTTAGGTCTATACATCCATAACCCATGTGATAATCTAAGTCATCTTCATTAACCATGTCATCTCCCATGTGGCAAGCCAGGTAGGACAAAACCGCCATATGTGGTTGTTTTGGGCAAAAATTACTCAAGATACTCAATTAAGAAGACTCAAGAAAATTAAGTGACCAATACTTTCGTTCGCGGGGTTAGGTGCTGATTGCTTTCAAGATATTGAAATACTTAGAGTATGAAATCAATGTAAAAGACTCAATAACGTTTTGAAAGACAATGTAGTTGCTAATAAAGTATTGAAATCCAGATTTGTATACTGAAAT
>JAOXNX010000026.1:1044336-1055895 GCA_028566075.1 Solidago caesia
GCTATTTTGACCGCTATTATATCTCATGTCCGCTAACCGCTATAGCGCCGCTATAGCACCGCTATTAACTACATAGCGGGTACTAGTAGGTAGCAAATGGGTGGGTCAGACAGGTAGTAGTATGGGTCAAAATCGGGTCACACTGGTAACAAAGATAAAAAGCACCTCTTTTTTATCCCCCTCAGCATATGAAGATTATAATCAGCTTCAAAGCCTTCCTTTTTGTTTAACAGCCATAATAAACTACTTGTCCACTTGTCACTGGCAGAAGGAAGGCATTTATTCTAACCTTCAAGATTTACTTTATCTCATAACTACGCTTTTTGACATAATACACTGGGTATGAATAGAGAAGTCAGTTCTGCAGAAAATAAAACAGTGTTACATCATCATCATCAAGGGTGCTCAAAACTATTGCATCAGCCTGCAGGTGCATCATTGTCTAAAAACCGGTGAATCAAAAAAAAAAAATCTTCTTACCCTTCCTACTTTAAGATCCCTTCTATCTGGAACCTCACTCATCTTGTCATTGGTTAATGCTTAAAAAACTTAATTAATATCCATGTAAGGTAATTGCTGTAACTAAAAGCCTTTGGCCCAAGTGGTACCTGTCTTAACTGGAACCTCACTCGTCTTGTCATTTGGTTAATGCTTTCAAAATTATTGTGTTCTTTTTTCTTGAAATGGTTAAAATGTATTTATTTATGTTTCAAGGCACTCGAAAAACTGAAGCTGCGATTAGCCGAGGCAGAGGCTGCTCTTGAATCTCGCAAGAAACCTCCAGAGGAAATTGGGACAAAAATTGTCGGTGAAGGCCTTGTCATAGATGAATGGGTGAGCTCGCATTTTAATTAACTTTTCATAATATGATACATGTTCTAAAAATACCATTCTTGTATAACAAGGAATTTAAAACCCACGCTTCGCAACGCGAAACAAAATAGCTGACCATACTAGCAGACGGACCATACATCAAATTTTTTGACTCTATATGTTAGTTATTTAAATGAAGATATTAAATAGCATGAACAACCTGTATAATTAATTGTAGGGAAATAATCAGAATAATAATAATAACGTACAAAAAAAGGAAAAGAAATGTAGGAACAGATATTTTCAGTAATTATAACAAACAATAAAGAAAAATCACAGTAAATCATTACAATTATAAATAAAGTTTCACTCTATCTAAAAACAAAATTCTAGCTTTGTTTGAAAAGGAACTTCCAACAAGGTGAAACTCCCTGGAGGTCGCAGGTTCAATCTTTTGGTTCCTTAAAAAAAGATATCTTAGTGGCCACAGTGGCTCACCTCCTCTAACTCTGGACTCGCAAAGCGAGTCAGCTCTTAGGATTAGTTTGCTTATAAAGCGAGTAGGACACCCAGGATTACCAAAAAAAAAAAAAACTTTATTTGTTAGTGTTTTAAAACAAAATAAATAAAACATATCGAATCAAGTTTTCACTATAGTTGAAAATAAAATCTCTGCTTTATTAAAAAATGAACTCAAAAAAGAAAAGAAATAAAAAACTAACAAATAAAGTTTCAATATATTTCAAAACAAAATCACCTCTTTATTTAAAAGCTTACCCAAAAATAAAAAAAAATAAAAATAAAAATAAAAAACCATGTAGCCTCACGTGAATCCCTATTCACTTGAAGGTTGATAATGGATACAAGGGGTGATTGGCAAGTTGAACAGGTCAGGTGGTTAGGTAATGTGTTCAGGTTGTAACAAGCAATATTTCTATCGAGGGTTGAAAGGATTCGGTTCCAGGTTATTGTCCATTTTGTTCTTATTTGAAATACACTATAAGATAAGTTAGATAAGTTATGTTTAATAATAATAATAATAATAATCATATAATTGAATCAGACAATGTAGGAATTTGCTTATGTGACCTTTTGCATTTTTTTTATCCTTGTAGAAAGAGAGAAGAGAGAGATACCTGGCTCGACAACAAGTTGAAGGTGTGGACTCTGTTTAATAACAACAAAGGTTGGTTCTTTCTTCAATCGTTTAAGTTCATTTTGTATCATTCTGTGCCTCAGAAAATTAATCCGTGCACAAAAGAGTTGGGCAGAAGACAGTTGTGTATCATGTTTTCAATGTAAAAAGCTTTCGTGAGTTGTATCTGTAACTTGAGAGGTATATTATCGTACATTACTAGACATTCCACTTGTTGGTAGAAGCATGTATGTGGTACAAGTCAAGACAGAACAAAGGTGCTGTCAAGACTTGCACCCATCGGTTCCTGCATTATCAAATCTAAGATCTCGTGTTTATGTTCTCATTTATGTGCTGCTTTTGTGTAACCTGTATGAGAACAAGATAGACTTTATCAAGTTAACACAAAGCATCTTAAACTAAGAAAGTAGTAGAGCCAGCTGCGACATATTTACTTTTGAATGTCAATTTGATCTACGTTTTATCTTTCACGGGTCAAACGGGTCAAATTATAAAATAGAACCAAAGAGGAAATGTGTAAGGTTACCCAAAGTGTCATTTTAATGTATAAAGTCTTTTGAACTATTTTATTCAATACTTCGATTATTTTTTTAGGATGGTATAACCTTTATAAGTTGCATAAAATTTGTCAAGCAAGCTGATTTGGTGTTCAAACCCATGCCTGATATGATTTTATCAAGCTTGAACTTGTTTTGACCTATTAAGTCGTTAAATTAGGAAATTCGGTCATAAACTCTATCAGTATCTTAGGATTCATTCGCGGTTACAAGTAAAAGTGAAATCTCAACATAAACTGGAGCCGATTAAAGGGTATCTAGCTCGTTATTTGTCTGGATACTTTTGATCATATGCTGAAGACGACCGTCTTCTCTGCATAATCACTTGGCCACACTTCCATCAACACAGACCCATTCACCCACAAAAATCGAAACACAATTGATGTTTGGGTTAATAGCCAAAAATGACGCCAAATCCAGCTTAAATGTGTCGCTAATGGAGGTACAATCGTCTCCACTTTTTGCACCGATAACTTGGTTACATGTGACGACCAAATCTGGCTTCTGAAAACCTGTTAGTCAAAAAATGGAGACATTGTCATAGACAACACATAAGAATAGGGTTCTGAATTTGGTTTAAAACCACCCTACCATCAAAAGCTTTTATAAAACCATGAATTCGAATGTCTTACCAATTAGGGTCGACCTACTTTCCGCCAATACAACAAGCATTAGGCAAAGCGAGAGTGTTGCCGCTACTCTCACAAACATGGTAGCCATGATTTGTTGCCTGTTGTTCTTCTTTGACCACAAATATGATAGTTTACTTGTGATACATGATCTAAGTTTTAAGGTTGGTATTTATAGCAAAAGATTTGAGTTGTTTGCTTGAATGTTTCGTTAGTTTTAAGATGATAGAGATTGAAAGCCAAAGCCTAGTATCACATTGTAATATGAGATATACTTAATTTTGTCCGATTTCCATACAATTGAGTGGATTGATTGGCTACCATATCTTAAATGGAATTCAGTTATACAATTTGTAATCATTCGAGGGGTTTTACTAATCTAATGGTAGCTGAAGTTGATAAATTGGGTATCTGTTAAGACCTGTTTAAAGAAAAAATACACTACGCAAATTTATACTTTTTTAAAGATAATTATTTTTAGTATTCCAGGGTTTATAATTTTACTTTTTTGATACATAAAACATATAACTGACACACTCAAACCAGCAAAGCCAAGTGTTAAACGAGCCGTTTTCATGTTTGATACTTGTGTTAATCGCACGTTCCCTAACCTTGTAGCTTTATCAAAGGTTACAATTTCCAAGTTTTATACATCCTACCTATTATTTATTTCATGATTTGTGTCATGTATGTCTAAGATTATTAATATCAGGCCACAATTATAGGGTGGATTAATTTCGTTGATCTGAACGTACGTATCCTTGAGGATTATATATAGGCTAAACATTGACATAATAGCCCTTGAATTCTCTAATCTGTGCACTGGTTCGTGTGGTTTAATACCCCCCGCAAGCTAAGGACAAGGGAAAAACTGGCCTGAAGCTTGGACCCAAGAAGATATCGAGATGTAGACAACGGTTTAGTGAAGACATCTGCGAGCTCATCATACGTACATATAAATTGAATCTTTGAGCTCCCCTTTAGCAACCTTCTCCGAAAAAAGCGCAGATCAATTTCAATACGCTTTATTCTTGCGTGAAAACCTGGATTTGCTTGCAAATAGGTGGCGCCAAGATTATCACACCACAAAGTAGGAGGAATAGGTAAATGAACACCAAACTTACCTAAGAGAGCTTGTAGCCAGTTGAGGTCAGTTGCATCATTAGCAATTGCCTTATATTTAGACTCGGTGGACCGAGATACTGTCTTTTGTTTCCTTGAACACCATGAAATCAAATTTGATCCGAGAAAAATAGGAAAACTGCCAATACGACTAGTACACTTAACAAGTGAGTTGGGTTTGAGTTGACCTTTTAAAACCGTCCTTACAACCCGCAATTCCATTAGGGTGGAGGGAGTGGAGAGCGGGATGACTTGCGGGTTGGGAGGGTTGGAAGCGAACACCGCCGCCGCTGAAGAGGGTTGGCTTGCGGGTTGCATTGCGCGGGTTGTGAGCTTGCTGGGGGTTGAAGAAAGTGGAGGAAAAAGGTGAAAGCTAATGATTTGATTGGGTAGTATTTAAAAAGGGTGTTGGGAGAGTTGAGAATGATGGGCGCCACTAAAAAAGGGTGTTGGGAGGGTTGGAGGGTTGAAATGAGGTGGAAGAATTTGATTGGGTAATTTTGGGAGGGTTGGAGGGTTGAGTGTTTCCACTCCCTCCACCCTAAAGGAAATGATAAATCTTAGCCTAAAATTTCTCATAAAACCACAAGATGATAACATGTGGATTTCGTTAAATCTCTTTTCTAATTTTATTCGTTGATTTTTTCATGTCATTATTTTGTGGTTAAAAGGATTTTTTTTAAGCTATTTTTTTTTTAAGAGGATAAGCATTTCGAATAATTTATCATTTCATGTGTAATGATACCATAGGGACTAAATGGAAAACTAGTTACTTTTATTTAATTATAATGACGTATAATTATTTTAGTACAAGCTAAAATGGTATGGTAACCAATAAAGAAAGAATTATATATTACTATCTTCATACCCTTTTGTTACTAAAGAGTATGGTTAAGCAAGCTCTTATTACAGTCCATTCAACCGTCTTGTAAAAAATATGAGACCATGTTAGACCATATTCTTAAAGAGAATTAATTTCAAATAATGTCACTTTAATATTGATTTATTTTATGTAGTTAACATATCATTTCACCTAGGGAAGTGATAAATTTACAATAATTTTTAACCATCCACAACAATACGTATTTTACATAGTTGTATACTGTACAGTGTAATATATACATTTGTTATGGATGGCTAAAAGGTGTTGTAAATTTATCATTACCTTTTTACCTAGCATTTTACACAAAAACTACTTGATTTTTAGAGAGAGTAAAAGAAAAAAGAAGACCCATACATATATGTCTTCTATCTTAAACCATATTTAATATCTGGTTTATACATAATGTAACAAGATTATTCAGTATGACTTTGACAATTCATTTAATTCGATTTACCTCACATTGAGCCTGAGAAGATCTGGTATTAGCAGTCCAAGATTAATCAGATGATAACTTTTGACAAAATATAATAAGATTATTTCCTTAAAAATATACGATACAAAAGGCAAATTAATTATATAGAAAAAAAATATTTAATGTTTTTGTATGTCTTGTCATAATTGTGTTATAACAATGATAAAACAATCAACAAACATGACTTTTTTTTTTTTTTTTTTATAACGTGAACTCACTTGGTAGAAGTTATTACTTTTTAAGATATAAGTCTAACAATCAATCCCTAACACAACTTGGTAGATAAATAAAAAATAAAAAAAAATAAATAATAATAATGACTTTTTAAGACATTTATTGATTTATTAAAATTGTTATATATATTAATGTGAGAAAGAACAAAGGAAAAGTTGTAGTACTAATAAGAATTTGCTGTTCTACAATTATGAAGAAAGTGGGCGCAGGATAAGCACGTGGACATAGCACGCTGCCATTTTTTCACACACACACATACTGTGATACTGACTGTGTATTATATCCTCCTCCTCCTGCTGCTGATTATTATTATTCCCCACATTTACTCTGTTTTTTTCTGTAACTGAATCTTCTTCTTCTTCACCATTTTCAAGATTCCAGGTTCTTTTTATTTTTTTTTTATCAGTTTATTTTCTTAAACAAATAATAGCCCATTAAAGTCTTCAAATTTATATTGTGTTTTTGGTAATTATATTGTATATGTATGTGTGTGTGTGTGTTGATTTTGATTTGTTTTTGTGTGAAAAATCAAAAATGGGGTGTCAAGATTTTGTTGTATTTTCAATGGGTTTTAGTCATTTATTTGCAACATGCAAAACCCACATGAAAAGTTTGAAGCTTTCTTATGATTCTTTATGGTTTTAGGGTTTTAGTTAAAAATGGGAAATTTGATTAATTTTCCAATAGTGCTCTGTTTTGGTTCATATTCTCTGGGTTTTAATTATTTATTTGTAATATTCAAAACCCATATGTAAAGCTTGAAGCTTTCATATGATTTAATGGAATTCTTGATTGTAATCCAAGAATCTTTAAGAGATATAAAAAAAAATCTTGGAATTTACAAAGTTTATAATTTGTGCTCTGTTTTTTGGTCTATATTCAATGGGATTTTGTCATTGTTTGATACATTCGAAACCCATATGTAAATTTTCATATTATTTAATGACAAGTTGTTATTTTTGTGAATAGTGAATTTTGCAATTTTCTAACTATGCTCTGCTTTTGGTTGATAGGTATCCTTTCATATTGGGGAAAAAAAAAACAAAACTGATTAGTTATGATAAGAATAGTGAATTGAATACATAAAAGAAGATTATTTGAGGAAGTTTACAAGAAGCAATGAAGTTTATGAAACTTGGTTCTAAGCCTGATACTTTCTACAATTCAGAGTCAATAAGGTATAAATGCATCATCATGGTTTTTTTTTTTCATTGTAAAATGGGTAAACGGAAGAGGTTTCACATGTTCAGGTTACTGACGAGTCTTTTTGACTCAGATGTACGTGGGTATTTCCGTGACTGTTTCTGAACATTTTCCGAACCACCCAAAGATGTTTACCTAGAGAGGTTTCGAACATGAGACCTCTTATGAGGAAACACGACGCCTAACTGCTAGGCACTTTGGTGGTGGTTTATCTATTTATCTATTTATTTATTTGTATGTTGTATTTCACAATTTTACACAATTTAATGATATTTTCAATAATTGTATATCAATTCAGGTCAGTTTCCTCTGAAGTTTCTAGTGATCTTGTAGTTCAAGTAAATGGAACAAGATATTTGCTTCACAAGGTAACATACTATGATACTAACATTAGTATAAATTTTATTACTTTTTTCCCCATGATTTTCCTTCAATTAATAGAGGTTCTACAAACTTTTATTATATAAATTATTGGGTTTTGAACAAGAAAATCTTCAAAGGGACAAAGTTTTATAAATCAAATTTATTTTTATTTTCTAGGACAAAAAAGATTTTATACTGAATAATTTTAGATTTTATACTAAATAATAAAATATTTTAATAGCTAAAAAAATGAGTGTGATTGCACCTGCAAGAGCCTCATAATGTTATGGAATCTTTTTTAAGCATTAGTGGATACCCTACAAGTATGATTTATGAAATCTTGATTAATGGGTCTGCTAATTGTAATTCACTTACTTTTATGTACTATTTATATGATTTTCTTTGACTTACACACAAAGGGTGTTTATATGTTTTATTTTATTAAATTATAAATGTAATCCTAAATAAATGTCTAATAACCAAGAGGCAATGGCTAGTCGACCAGTATGTTAGCTGACCGATCAACCAAAACGTTGTGTGCCGCATGGTGCACAAAGTATAAATATTTTGGAATTGTACAGAAAACAGAATACATGTCATTTCAAATAAAAGTACTAAATAAATATTAAAAATTTGTTATGTTAAGGTATGAAATAATATAATGTGTATTTTTATCTATATTATTTAGAACCCTATAAATTTGACAATTGATGTTTTTTTTTTTTTGGTTCTTGAAAACAGTTTCCATTATTGTCCAAATGCTTAAGGTTACAAAAACTATGTTCTGAAAGCCCTGATTCCTCCCAACATCAAATAATCCAACTCCCAGATTTTCCAGGAGGCACAGAGTCATTTGAGTTATGTGCGAAATTCTGCTATGGAATCACAATCACTCTCAGTGCATACAACATTGTATCGGCCCGCTGTGCAGCCGAGTATCTTCAAATGACAGAAGATGTCGAAAAAGGAAATCTTCTTTACAAACTCGACGTTTTCTTCAATTCGTGCATTCTCAATGGCTGGAAAGATTCAATTGTGACACTTCAAACTACAAAAGCTTTTCATTTATGGTCAGAGGATTTGGGGATCACAAGCCGGTGTATAGAAGCCATCGCGTCAAAAGTTCTTTCTAACCCACTAAAGGTTAGTTTATCACATAGCTATTCAAGGCGGGGGAGGGATAGAGATGACATTTCTTGTAATGGAAGTAAAACCACAAGCAAAGGGTGGTGGGCTGAGGATCTTTCAGAGTTGAGTATTGATCTTTATTGGAGAACTATGATTGCCCTTAAATCGGGTGGCAAAGTGCCCTCAAATCTTGTAGGTGATGCATTGAGGATCTATGCATCCAAATGGCTACCGAACATTTCAAGAAATCTTGAAAATGGTGAAACAACACATTCGAATTCCAAAAGTCGTCTGCTTTTGGAATCGATAATCAGCTTGCTTCCAATGGAACGAACCGCAGTTTCTTGTAGTTTCTTATTGAAATTATTAAAAGCCGCCAACATTTTACGGGCTTCATCTTCTTCAAAAACCGAATTGGCAAGAAGAATCGGGATTCAGTTAGATGAAGCTACGGTTCCTGATATGTTGATCCCATGTTCATCAAACGATATGATATATGATGTTGAAGTCATTATGAACATTTTGGAGCAGTTTCTGTTACAAAGTCAAAGTCCACCCACGAGCCCACCACGGGTCAAAGGAAGGTTTGAACGGCATAGAAGGTCACGGTCTGCGAATAATGGTGATTTTGAGTTGCAAGAAAGCAGGAGGTCTTCTTCTGCATCTCATAGTTCAAAGATAAAAGTGGCAAAACTTATTGATGGATATTTACAGGAAATTTCTAGAGATGTAAATCTACCATTATCAAAGTTCACTGCTTTAGCTGAGGCTATTCCTGATTTTGCAAGATTGGATCATGATGATCTTTACAGAGCCATTGATATATATCTCAAGGTAAAACAAGTTCTATCATTTTAAATTTAACTTATCCAATCGAGTGACAAAAAAGATACACTCCAGTATCTTCTAAAGGTCAGTCCTAGTATTTATTTGTAGATTGATCTATGTTGAAGGTCGAAATTTCGTGCCTTTTACTTATCAATGGGTCGATCTGGGTTGTGTTTTATGTAAAATGAATCAAGTAAAGAATAGGTAAATGGGGAACGAGTTAAATGCGTTGAACGTTGCCCAAAGTGTATTAGTAATGTATATAAAAGCTCCTAAATTGTTTTTATTCAAAAATGTAGATCATAATTGTAGTGTTCGTAGATGTATATTAGAATGATGGTAACAAATTTAGGTTTTCTTTTTGTTACAATATTTTCATGAAGATATTATGGCCCATATTTATATATCATCCTGTTGGTATGCAGTCACACCCAAACCTCAATAAGACCGAACGGAAGCGCATTTGCCGAATACTCGACTGCAAGAAGCTATCTATGGAAGTTTGTATGCATGCAGCACAAAACGAGCTTCTTCCTCTACGTGTAGTTGTTCAAGTCCTTTTTTATGAACAAGCACGTGCAGCCATGGCTGGAGGTCAGCTTACTGACCTGCCTAGCAACATCAAAGCACTATTAGCTGCCCAAGATGACGCATCAAAGGCACCAGGATCAATAAGCACCAATAGAAGCATGGTGCAACCCGAAGACCAATGGAGTGTTTCAGGTTTCAAGTCACCAAAATCTAATCTTTCTACATTAAGAATGAAGTTAGCAGAAGACGACGATTTGGATGAGAATTTTCATGATGGTATCTCTAAAGCTAACTCGTCAAAGGTGAAGCAACTGTGTTCACTTCCTAATCGACCCAAACGAATGTTTAGTAAGCTATGGTCTACCAACAGAAGCGCAAGCGAAAAACGCTAGACGAACCAACAAAACAAGAACTTCACAAGGGTAAATCTATATTTTGTTTTATTCATCTTTTTTGGAAAAATGTCTTGTAATCTTTAGGGAAATGAAATTGTGAATTGTTTGTGTAATCTATGGTAATAAATAAGAGAAGAATTTATTTCTTTTTTCTTGAAATATAGTGTAAATATCAAAGATTTTGGTACAACAACAAACGATATTCAATCTTTTCGAATGCAGGGTATGGAAGAGATAGGGACATAGCCGGCTAAGATTTTGGTACAAAAGCATCAAACTTTAGTAATCCATGATAGGGACCAAAGTATTGATTTCTTGAGCACTAGTCATTTTCTACCATCATAATTCAATTCATTCATCTCATGCTCCATTATTGATTTGATTTACACTGTTTTTCATATACTATAAAGTCATGTAAAAATTGACACTTTCGTTGACTTTTTGACTAAAGATATAGCATCCAAGACAAGTTGGAATATCCACATTTGACCACAAAAATTGGTAAAATGATTAGTTTTTTCACTCCTCTACTTGAATGGTCATAATTATCCTTGTCCAATCAACAAAGCAACGTAAATTTTAAGAATTATGAAATGAGTGGTCTTTTTCATAAAGCATGCTTAAGTTTATCTTCTGTTTGACTACTTACAACAAATAATTATGTTATCACACGTTAATTAATTAATTAATATAAACTTTTAAGGATTAAGTAGGTTCAATAAACGTCATCTCCAGTACTCCACCAAGCACAATCTATCTTGAGAGGGAAACATAAACCTAAAACTGTTAAGATATCCTTTATTTATTTATTTTGAACGGTTGGATGTTACTTTACTCCTTTTACACTACCTCAAATGTTATTCGTTAATGCCCAGGTTTGAACCTAGGACCTATCATCAAAATCAGAGTGGTCTAAAAATGTTAAGAAATCCTTTATCATTTCTTCCATTTCTTTTTTCGGCATAAGGTTACAAAGTATTTACGATTGATCTTTATCATAAAGGTTCAACAACGTTGTAGACTACTAATACTAATACCAATGAAAGGATTTATTTAAGTATATGTCAACCAAAATATTACACATGTATAGAAACAAGGGTTAAACAAAAGGGTTTAGTACTTCAAAATGTAAGCAACTTATCTTGTTTTGTCATTGTGGGTATGAAACTTTAATCTTGTGCATTGTATGTAAGTAACTTGTTATTTTGATCGAATCATGTAAAAATGTATACGTGACAATCATAT
>JAOXNX010000026.1:1113142-1126078 GCA_028566075.1 Solidago caesia
TGGGTGTGTCTTGGAGAGAGAAAGCTGATGTGGCAGTGAAGATGAGGAGATGATGGCGTCAGGATAGGAAGAGGCCTTATCTCATACTTCTATCTCCTCCACCACCCATTACTTTACTACAATATAAATTTTATGTAAAGGGGAATCACAAAAAGATACACTTATACTAGGTGAATAAATCTACATTTAAAAGAATTTCCAAGATTTAATGAACCCATGCATCTAAAGAAATAAGAACATCTCTCTTTAATGGATAACTGACCCGTTATCGACTCCCACCGACAAATCTCTATGCAAACATAAGAATGATTAAAGGGGCATGGAGTAGGATCTGAACCTCTTACCTACGCTTTTATGTTGCATGTCCCCACTACTAGGCCACCATGGTGAGTCAAATTTTTTTTGAAGTAGCTTAATATAAATTTTTTAAGTAGATTAACGCGATCAAACATTTTTTTAAAGTACAATGACCTTGCAGTGCTCTAACTCTTAAACTAATAACAATACTAGTTCAGTAGTTCATGACATAATAACAGAATTTAACATAAGTAGGATTGAGGGCCTATTTGGGTTAGCTTATTTATAACAGCTTATTGCGTTTTTACAAATTCGCTTCTTAACCTTAGTTTTATCTATACCCCTTAATAAAGGAGGAACCCCTCCCCTTTTTCTAAAAAAAGTCTACTGAAGTTCCTATTTTGCCCCTATCATTTATTAACTAATTTAAATATCCTCACCTAAATATCTATAATACCCTTAATGAAATTATTTACAATATACATCCCAAACCTTTAAAATAACTGTTATTTATAACATATATCCCTCAACCCTTAAAATAATTACACTACCCCCTTTTACAACGATTATTTTTTACAAAATAACCACACCGCTACCGATACCGCCGCCGCCGCCTATCGCCGATACCGCCGTCACCGCCACCTGTCACCGCCATTACCACGCCGTCACCGCTACCACCATCACCGCCGCATCGCGCGGGCTTCCATCTAGTCATAACAAAAGGCAAGAGATAGTGTTTGACTTAGCTTATTGTTTTTTAACGAAGCCAATTTTAAAAAAGGGTAACAAGTCAGCTTCCATATGCTTTTGAAACTGAGCTTTTTTAAGCTCCTAAAAAGCCAATAAGCATAAGCTTGTTTGAATAATGAATTAGCTTTTACAAAACTCAATAAGCTATTGTTATAAGCTTACACCAAAAGAGGCCCTGAAAGAAAAAAAGAAAAGAGAGCATATAGACAGACAGACATACAGGAACTTGAAGACCAATTTGAGAAATACTATCCATTAATTGTTGGACTTTAAGAGGATCATTGGATCTTGTACGCATTAAGGGTCTCCTTATCTGATTCAGAGGTACTTCTATTATAACTGGACCTCCTTTTCCTGATTTATTGCTACTACTTGGAACACTCCCTGTAACCAACCATATACAACATAAGTTTCTCAACAACATGACATATACTTGTGTGTGTTTTGAAGAGAAAAAAAAAAACACAAACCATTTGAGGATGCAGAAACGGTAATTGGGTTTCTCAGGATATTTGGAACTTGAAGAAGAAAACTAGCCATATTTTTCTTTTCTTTTTTTTTTTCTTTTTTTTTTATTGGGCTTATTTTAAGGGCCTTGTTTTCTACTCTTATGTGGACCCGCAGATATTGTCCATTGACTTTCATCCACTTCATATAGCTGGTCGTGCCAAAAAAAATCAGGTTTTGCCCAAACCGAATCTGATCTGAACCTGAATCGGTTTTTGATCAACGGGATCAAAATCAGGTTTGATCATATCCGAACCGGTTTTTGGTCAACGTGAACCGATTTTTTTACTGGATTTTTTTCCGAATACTTAGATCGGGTTCAAACTGCTTGGTTTTCAAAACCCGAACAGGTTTAAAAATACAAGTTCGATTAAAAATCACTAGTCTCATGATTTTTATAAAGTACATACATATAAAAAAAGGTAAAATTTTTAAAAGATACAAGTTCAATTAAAATAACTGGTTTCATGATTTGAATATTTTGATATGATCGAGTAGTTCAAACTCACCTCAAATTAAACCAAACCCACCTGTGAATGGTAGCAATGCTCACCACTAGTCTTGTGAGTTGTGATGGACTCGTTGTGTACATGTTGGGTGACTTGTGACGTGTATTACGAATGAATTGTACAAAAGAAAAATAATAAATGGATTCATACTAATGATTAATTAGTGATGTATTGAAGAGGTTGCATAAGATTTAGTGGCGGAGCTACATAGAGGACAAGGGTAGCTGTGACGTCCCCATAATGTCTACAAAACTTTATATTTCTAGTACAATTTTTACATATTAAGTTGTTCAATCCTAATTAGCCACCTAACAAAACATATATTTAAAATCTCATACGTTTATTCCATCTCAATTTAAAGTTACTTATCTATTTTAACAAATGGTCGAAAGATTTTGGTTGGAGTGACCACGGCTAACACTTTAACATAACTCGTAAGCTTCTCGTCTCATTTCCAGCCACTATTACTAAACTTAAGAATCGATCATATCGATGACTTTCTTCATCCCCAAGATGAAAACAAAGTGACAATGATTAATCAAAGATCTATAATCAAATCCAGACCTTTTTCATCATCACCATTACCATCACCATCGTCTTCATATCTCAATCTTGACAACAAATCTGATCAAAAAATGCCCAAAAAATCAATTTTGAAACCAACCATAGCCACTATCCTTATTATCATAGCTTTATACACCTTCTTTTTCCACACCCCTTTTCAGGCCCCCATCAAAACCCATGTTCAATTCCCCCAAAAACCCAATATTGTCAAGATTTACATGTATGATCTCCCAATAAAATTCACATATGGGGTTATCCATAGTTACGAATTGGCCCGAAATGTGGGGGATTTGGCAAATTTAGTAGTGGATGATGATTATATAAGAAACCGAAAGTATCCGGGTAACCAACATGCTGCAGAGTGGCATTTGTTTGTTAATATGAATGACCCGGAAAGAACCGGGTCTAATATGGTCAGGGTTTATGACCCAAATGAAGCACAATTGTTCTATGTGCCGTTTTTTTCGTCGTTGAGTCTGGTTGCGAACCCGAAAGGGGTGACTGGGTATAGTGATGAGGAAATGCAGGAGGGTTTGATTGAGTGGTTGGAACAACAGGTTTATTGGAAGAGGAATAATGGGTGGGATCATGTGTTTATTTGTCAGGATCCGAATGCGTTGTACAAAGTTGTGGATAGAGTGAAGAATGGGGTGTTGATTGTTTCGGATTTCGGGAGATTAAGGAGGGATCAAGGGTCTTTGGTGAAAGATGTCGTTGTGCCTTATTCGCATCGGATTAATGCTTATAAGGGAGATATTGGTGTTGACAATAGGAAGTGGTTGATGTTCTTTATGGGGAATCGCTATCGAAAGGAGGTATTGTCAATAGATTTATGTTTTGTATGAATATATTCTATATCATATACATGTGTATTTAAGTCATAGTTGAGCATTTCGTTAATTGTACTAGTTTGTTGTAACTTGTAAGGGACCGTAGCTGATATATAGACCCGACTTTATACTTGCAGTGACATTGTTTGAGCCTCCTCTAGCTATATTAAGTATCAACATTGTTCTTGTTGATATGCATGTTATACACCGGGCTTTGGGTATCGCTATTATAGATGTTAAGTGTGCTGATGTAGATGTAAAACTAAAAGGAAAATGGATGACACGGTTTGCCGTCCATATAGTGTGTTCTATGTAAACAGAGAACTGCTTTTTATTGACCAGACGAACTAAGCTTAGATATTTAATAGATTAAAATAAAGATGTTAAGTAGCTAGCGTAAAACTTGGGTACAACCGTACAAACACCTTCAATATATTATTGACTACACTACTGTCTGTGTATAACATTGATCAGTTATCGTCAAATCTGTGAACTGCACTTATGTGTGAGTTTATTTGTCATTCTGGTACCACAAACCTGTGCATTAGACACGTGTACTCTTGAAATGCTTAGAAAATTATATAAAATAGTATCTAATTGAATTATGAATTTTCAACGAAATTAATCAAAATGTGGGACAAGAACCTCTATGGTACTTACTTCAAGGGAGTCACAAATCACATTATGCAAATATGCAGTGAAACATGAATCACACAAAGATATTAACCATAGCATTTAAATCTATTGTCCTTACACCTAATATGGGTTGTGGTTAATATGGTTTGGTTTTGAGTATACATGGGGTTTATGAGCGATTTAGTAGGACCTATATATACAGGCTTGTTAAATCACTCACTTTGTCATTTGGCCCTATAATTTGTCTTTTTAATTACATTTTTTTGCAATACGTGCTTATCTGAATTGGCACATAAGAAAACGGGTCAAATCTATAAATGTACATGTATAGCAGTTTGATCATTATTTTGAATGAGATTTACACATGCTTGTTACTATTGTACATTCGTATCCCACCATCGAATGTAGTAATTTTCTTTGTTGCTACTTTGACCAAAACTCCTATTTATCAAATAACGAGACACAACGTACTTTTTTTTTTTTTTTTATGTAAAACGAGGAAAGATGAAATGAAGTATAAGACGAATGAGATGGACAATTTATCTTTTGCATTTTGTTTTCTTGAATTTCTTTTGTATTGCAAATTGTCATTATCTTCTTGGAATACATCTCAAGTTTTCAGTACTTCATTTTGTTAGAAATGCATAGATGAGAGATGAACTACACACCTTGTAGAAACAGACTTCTTAACTTAATTGTTGACGATCCTTTATTGATCCAAATCGAAATAAAGTGTTTCTTTTGCCTCAGCTAAACCAAGAGTAACCCCTTTCAGTCCTTGGGGAATTAGGAGAAAATGAGAAATAATACGGAGTGGCAGATTATATATTAGATTGTGTCCTTATTTGCTTCTTACAACTTGGTATTTGAAGTAAAATGGTCAATGACTCAATGTTTCATTTCTCTGGCATTTAATCTGATCATCATGGAACTTGCCTAAGGATTGTCATGGTTTTATATCCTCTTAGGTCCTGTAACCCGTGCTTGGTTAATTCATGATATTCCTGAATGAGAAAGAGGACTACTGTAGAGCTTGTCAATGGTTCTTATATTTCCCTCTCCGCTGTGCTTGTTTTTCTGCAATCCTAATGCGGATCGTCAATCTATTGCAGGGAGGAAAGATTCGTGATCTGCTGTTTCAGATACTTGAGGATGAAAAAGATGTCTTCATAAAACATGGTTCTCAGTCAAGGGAGAGTAGGCGAATGGCTACCCAAGGGATGCATACTTCAAAATTCTGTTTACATCCAGCTGGTGATACACCATCGGCTTGTCGCCTTTTTGATGCCATTGTCAGCTTGTGTGTTCCTGTTATTATCAGTGATTTTATTGAGTTGCCTTTTGAAGATGTCATAGACTACAGGAAAATTGCTGTTTTTGTTGACACTGATTCAGCTGTAAAGCCAGGATACTTGACTAAACTGCTAAGGGGAGTAAAGAATGACCAGATATTGGAATTCCAAACGGAGTTGAAAAAGGTTAGTGGTATCCACATGCTTCCTTTTGTTAACTGAGCATTAGTTGCCTCTTTTACATCGACAAAAAGACCACATCCCTAACGAAATTATCTCACCTTTTGAATATATACTTATAGGGGGTGTTCAGTTTTGATGACATAGGTTTGATAGTGTTTGGGTATGTGTGGTTCAAGTATGCGACTACGGGTTAGAGTTAATGGGAGTAGATGCCCATAAACATGGTAATCTTCCATCCCCGCCTAACGAGTTAGATTTAGAAATCCGTATCATTTCCCTTCCATTCTGTTAGTATTGAACCTGTACCCATACTGAGTTGACCTTCGTCACTAGCGACTTGGTCACCATTGTGCTGTTAGGACAAGTATCTATAGCAAATGCACCGATTTGATTGGTTACATAATGCAACAGGAGTTTTTTTTTTCATTGCAATGATAAACTGTGTAAACTATCCATCACTGATGAAAAATTAGAGGAATGTTATGGACCAATATCACTGCTATCATCAATAGTTTTTTTTGTAAGTACTATTGAGAAAGAGGTAACTGTTGATTGAAATTTGACCAAAAGGGGAATTTTTGTCTTCTCCGGAACATCTATAAAGCGTAATTTCTGCATTTATCGTGGGACATAGGATGTTAAGTAGTAGTTCTTGCCGCAAACTTACAGACAAGGCTCACAAACGATCTATAGTTACGTACTAGTTTGAGATATGCTTGCTACTTCTATGTTCTTGAAACTGTTACTGATGGTGGTAAATCTTGTAATGTGATTAGGTGCAACACTACTTTGAATATGATGATCCAAATGGGACCGTGAATGAGATTTGGCGTCAAGTTTCTTTGAAGATTCCACTTATTAATCTAATGATCAATCGTGACAAGAGGATTGTCAAGAGGCATCTGATTGAACCGGACTGTTCTTGCATTTGCTCAAACAAAACAGGCATCAACACGTCGTTATTAAGATAATTTGCTATTTACACACATCAAGGTAGAATTTATGTTTCTGGGCTCATTGGCATTAGAAACCGCATCTATGAACAAGGCATGTTTCATTCTTGAAATGGCCAGGCTAAAAATCTTCACTTCGGCTGTCTAAATTAGTGATTAGTTCTAGGAAAATATGAGTACTACTAGTTTCTCCGTTAATCCATTTGGTATAGATGAGAAAAAGAATACTAGCTATAGGTTTATAAGTTCTTGTTGTACTATTTAGTTCACTCCCTGAAAGAGGATTTAGACATTCAGAAGTGGAGTGGCAACGCGGTAAATTTTTAAGAAAATGCATTTTATATTTATTCCTCACCAACTTTGAGGGTGTGTTTGTTGCCTTTTCCTATGCATCTAATGAACACATTCAGACTTGAAATTATGTTGTCTTGAATTTTGGTTTTCTAGAGGTGCAGAAGCTGGTTGAATACAAATTGGTGTGATACTTTTGAGCAATACACCCTGGTTAGGTTGTGTACATCCGAATACTCGCCTTCCGTTTTAATCTGAATAGGAAAAACCTCGTCCATTTTAAACTTTTGAGCAACACAATGCATTCATATCTAGACAACATAATTTATCTTTGAATCCACGTATAGTTGTTTCTGTCAATGCGCCTTCATACAAATGAGAAATACTAGCATAAATCGATTCTTGCTCCTACTTAAAAGAGGTCTGTTGGTAATAAAAACTCTTCGACCCACAACTGTCCTATCGAGGTTTTGAATGCCGAGTCCCTCTATGTTGTTCCAGTTAAGCAAAAACAGCCATAAGGACAAGATTGTTCGTTATCCTGGAGACAGGCTCATAACCTCATTAAAGTATGCTTGTTCCCATGGTTCAGCAAAAAATACTCGCCAGACAAGAATGGTGCAATCCAAGATCCCAAATCAAAACCCTGACCATCTATATTTAACACCTAGCATAAACATGGGAGGGCATCTTGTTTTTGTCTCATTACAGTTTAGGTTCTGATTTATAACTCTTACAACTAATTGTATTAATCTATTAGTCTCGGGTTAAACCTCAGGTTGACCTGTACGTTCCTTCGATACGCCTTAGAGTTGGACTATTTGCATACTCTGTAAACTACCACTTTTGATTACATTGACTAGATCTGTTGGAGATGGCTCTCCCATGCATTGAGAGACGACGCTAACATGTTTTTGTTTTCTCGGCAGTGTTATGATGTCCGATAGTCTACACGGCCGTCTAACTGTCCACACACAATAGCTATGATGTGATTTACATGTTTGTCATATAAAGCCAAATGTGTTTTATGGCTCTGATGTACGTGACCTAGCCGGTATTTTTGTTGCCGTTTCCAATCATCCAAAGATGTTCCAACCACCGAGGTACAACTTCGTTATTAACCAATAAAATGTGATCATAAAAATCTATGCTTTTTATTATATAAAAATGATCATGAAAATCTATAATCAATTTTTGTTTTCACACGAGTCTAAATCTAATCATTTATTTGTTATCTATTATCTATAATGCATTATAAAAAGTTTGCATCTTTGTTTAACATATTGGAAACTATTCACAAATTGTTACATCTTAGATTTAATCAATAGTTTTCTTACACATTTAGTTAAATTTACATATTTAATTACCAACTTATTTTGTTTAATTTATGTTTTTTTAATTTCAATTATAAAAATCACTTAACAACATATTTTATATAAATAAATGGATTTTATGAAACTTAAAATACAAATAAAATATTATTAAATATTTATATCTAAACTATCTTTAATAAAAGCAACATATTAACAAATCGCGTAATCTTTCACTCTATTAAATTATATACTACAACCATCATCAAGAATTTTTGACACCACCAGTAGAAAAACTTACTCCGGAGTCCGGAGCATTATTCTAGTCCATAATAAGGGTTAAGTACCTTTTTCATGTAAGAAATAAGGGTTAAGTACCTTTTTCGTCCCTGTGGTTTGGAGAAGAAGAAACTATTAAAATAACATAAATGCCCCTGACTTAACGACAGGGACGAGTTTTTTTTAACAGAAGTTCAACTACAGGGATGAAAAAGGAACAAAATTGACGGGAGGAACGAAAGACCGTTTTTCTTGAAACCACAGGGACGAAAAAGGTAATTTACCCTAATTAAAATATAAAATATAAAAAAAATTAAACAGTTTTAGATTTAAAAATAAAACTTTTAAAAACTATAATAACTATTTTGTAAATAATAAAAATATAAAGTATAAAAGAAAAATATATATTAAATATATAAATATAGGTTAAGAATAAAATAAAACAACTATTAACACTAGAAGGATGCTCGCGCGATGCGGCGACGATAGTGGTAGCCGGGTGGTGCGGTGGTGGTTGCGGCGACTGGTGGTAGCGGTGACTGGTGATGGTGACGGTGAGTAGTGTAGGCTATTGATGTAAATGTAATTGATGTAAAATGGGGTAGTGTAGTTATTTTAAGAGTTGAGGTTTAAATGTTGTAAATTATTTTATTAAGGGTATTATATGTATATTAAGTGAAGATGTTTAAATTAGTGAATAAAAAAGAAGGGTAATTTAGAAGAAAAAAAATGGGGGTATTTATGTCATATCACATATGAACAAATTTCAACATTTCCAAAAATAGGGAGGCTAGAATTTTTATAAGGGAATATAGATAAAACAAGTAAAACACAATAGAATCGTGACATTTGTCCCTTGTTTATTAATTAAAATTTTAATATATTAAGAGGGGAGGGTGTCAACATATACCGACCCAAACCAACCTCTAATACCATATTGTCAACCCATTTCTAGCTCTCAAACCAAAAATCCATCATTTTTTACAAGGTATCATGATACACCAACCCATTTTTTTATAAAAAAAAATTCAAATTATATAAAATACAAAAAATCATATAAAAAAATATTTTACATTATAAAAAAACATACAATTATAAAAAAAAAATACATCACATTTAATAATAAAAACATTCAAGTTAAGTCTTCAATTGGTGGTGATGGAGCCGTTTTGTCATCCGGGTACGCCAAATCTTGAACCGCTACGTGCTCCGTAAGATCATATCGGAGACGTTGATGGATATCTTCGTCTAGTAACTCTGTAGTACATCCGGGATATAAGCTGGCCCGACTGGCTCATCCATTATATGAATCGGTGATATTGCCCTCTCGTCGTCTTTTATAACCATGTTGTGCAATATACAACACACATAAACAAGTTTACCAATCTTGTCTATAGTCATAGGCCGGAGTGGACGTTCCAAAATCTTCCATTTTCCCTTTACAACACCAAAAGTTTGTTCCACATCCTTTCTTGCCGACTCTTATAGTTTTTTAAAATTTCTCTTTCCTTTGGATCTGTTGGATACGGATAGACTTTAACAAATGTTGAATACTTAGGATAGATTCCATCGGTAAGATAATAGCCACGTTTATAAAAACATCCATTTACTGTAAATGACCTGTTTGGTGCCGTTCCATTTCGCTCGGTGAGATACAAAGGAGGAGACTGATTCAAAACATTGATATCGTTGTTTGCACCTGGAGGACCAAAGAACGCATGCCAAACTTTGGTTCTTCGACAAAATAATCACGCATTAGAGTTCTGTGAGCATTTTCCCGGTTACGTTCAATGTACGTTCGGGTTTGGGTTGAGCTTCCCGTGTCATCAAGCGAATCATACACGGATTGCCAAAAAGGTAGTGTACTATCCGTGGATATCCCGGGAAGAAATAACTCGCCGGAAGATGAATACGAGGAATCCATTTTTTTTTAATGAAAAAGTAGTGATTTAAGTGTGTAGAATATGTAGAGGAATTGTTTGTGTTAATAGTGATTTGTATGGATTGTGGTTGTGTTTATATAGATGAAGCAAATGGCTAGTCAAGTGTATCAAGCTTGAATACTAACGGGTGTGAACCGATGGCTACTTTCAATGCAATATAACGGCTAGTCCAGTGTCGGCTCAAGCTTTTTGGTGGCCTTACGTGAGATCAATTTTGGGGGCCTAGTTTATTAGCATACAAAGTAAAATAAGGCTGTGTGAGGTTTCCGTCGATCCCTTTTTTTTTTTTAAAAAGAAAATACACAAAATATTAAGCCCAAATATACAAAATGTAAAACATTAAGTCCATTATGTAAAATATGGGGCCCTAGACTTTTAGAGGTCCAAAGCGGATGCTTAGTTTTGTAGTACTATAGGACCGGCCCTAGGCTAGTCAATGTATCATCCCACTCGGTTTCACAAACCGATTGACTCCATACCGAATTGAAACCAAATGGGTGGCGGTGGTGTGCCATGCAAACCGACGACAAACTGATGGTTTACCCGAGTCAACACCCTCCCCCTAGTAGATTGATCATATACTCAACCCTTTTTCCGAAAGCAATCACAACACTATCACATTTTAAGGATCTGTAAAAGTGAAATCTTAATTGTTAGCTATTTTGCTGTCTCTTATAGTGTCATGTCATGTAGGCTTATTAGTTATTATCACCCAAGTCAACATCTATCATTGTTTATCACTTTATCCCTTTCTATACCTCCATGTGTTGGACATCAACCAAACGTTAGGTTTTGGGTGGGGGAGATGATTATATCTAGCAACTAACCCTTCGGATTATACAGTTTAGGATATATTATATAAATTAAGATATACCGCGTAAAGTAAAAACACAATATAAGAAACAAAAACTTACAAGCAATGCATTACGATTACACTTTGATGCGTGTATAGTGTTGCAAAATGATTTTGATATCTTTAATTCTTTATACCAGTTTTCATGACCAAATTATACTCTACCACGATATTATGTTGTGTACAAGCATTATATATATGAAATATATGTAGATGGTTACAAGGGAAAAGGATAGCAATTGGTTTGGTTGAGGTAAATCTAGACCCTGGTTTGATTATACTATTATAGAATGGATTATTAAATCCGTTACCAAATCAAGTGGAGTGGGCCTCAAACTACTAAAGACCTGTGGGTTCCGAGTTTTTCTGCAAGGATTGAGGATTCTCGTTCCGGGTTAAATGATAATTATATTGGCCCTATCTTTCAATGATGCTTTAACGCTCCAATATCAATATTATCGCGAGTTACCAATTTGTTGCGACTGTTTCCAACCCAAGTTACCAAATTCAATAGAAGTCTAATGAGGTTTTAGTGTTTTACGCTAATACAAATTGGCGATAGATAGAGTAGTTCATTAATTTATATACATGCATAGATTTCTCTCAACTTCCAATATGAGACTTGGTTTATATCCCACAATCCTCCCTTAATTCCACGTTGACCCTCATTTCCAATGATGTTTTTCTTAGAATATGTCCATATCACAAATAAATATAAGTTAAAAATGTTTAATTTTTTTTATCATATGTTGAATGTTTTATTTCTAATTATAAGCTAAAAATGTTTAATTTTTTTATATATAAAAAAAAGCAAACACAAAAACCAAAAAAGCTAAAACTTCATCGAAACCAAACAAAAATAAAAAATTAAATAGACCAAAAACCGAATGCAATGGTTTTTTGGATTTCATAAATTAAACTATTTCAACTTCGCTTTCAGTTTTAACCAAAAGCCATACCAAAAAGAACCTTACTTATTACTCTTGGCTTGTATATGGTCATGGTAATTATGAACCAATAAGCCAAAAGTAAAAATTTCCTAACCTTTTGTGTAACTTTAACAATCTTGTTAAAAGCTGATTGTTGAAAAAAGACGACAACATGATGGTGTAACGGGTGATCCCGAAGGGATTAGTTTTCCGTTGCAAAGGAGAATGAATTAATGATGAAGATGTTGGAATGAAAATGATTAGCCATAAACAAAGCATGTTGGCTTACTTATGAAAAACAAATACACCAAGCACTTTTCATATACTCGTAACATATGATCATCGGTTACTTGGATTACATTTTTTTTGAACGGTAAAATTATATTATAGAAAATACAACTAGCAAGATGCTAGCAGTTAAATATACAAATACGAATACAAATCTAAAATATACCGAAACGTCTCTCGTATCTTCAGAACTACTATGCGATTTCTACCCCGCAATGAAAGGTGATACAAACAATCTATAAGGTGACCCATTGACAAAGCGTACTCTGGAGATATCATAAGAGAATTAGCTCGAAATATGAATTATATATGTTGCAAACATGATATCAAAACTCAACTATTTAATTTATAGATAGCCTAAACAATTTTATCCTTTAGACAACATAATAATATATAAATAAGGGAAAATGATCCGTACTTCAAACTTTACCTAAGCTTACGTACCGCCACTTTAAAAAAAGTTACAAATTAAACCTTTGAATTAGATAAACATACACAGGGGGGGGGGGGGGGGGGGGGGGG
>JAOXNX010000026.1:1262739-1273271 GCA_028566075.1 Solidago caesia
GGATAATAAATATATAAATGGATATGGATATGGATATGACGACATCCGATCCATATCCGATCCATTGCCATCCCTAGAGGTCATATAATCCCTCCAAATACATGAGTTCTATTGGAACCTCGCTAGCAATGAGATTTCCCTTAAATCTTCGAGTTTTGTATACCAATGTAAACTTTTCTAGATGAATCAAACACTGGAACCTGGCCACAAACTAAATGGTTCATAGAATCATATTTCAAAAAAGATTGCATCTAAGATAATAATAGAAGTAGAAATTTGACTGAGATCACTGGCCACGTTCAGTTACTAACGATGATCTGATCAATGGCCACGTTCAGTGATCAACTGCTCAATTTGACTGATCAACTATCAGTGAACTCCAAATTTCGGTTCCAGATACCGGTTCCAGTTTATCGCTCCAGATTTCAGTTCCAGATTCAGCTCCAGACTCGGTTCCAGTTTACTTGGTTAAAATATATAGCTCCAGTTTTTGACATAGTTATTTGATGTTATTACATACCTGGTTAAAATCATTATCACATACTTCAGGTCTTGTACTTCAGAATTATGCTCCAGTTTCACTGCCCACGTTCAATTACTAACGATGATCTGATCATATGGGCAATTGGTACCATCTGAGCCAACCAACAATTAGTAATTAGTGATCACTGGCCACGTTCAGTTACTTGCTTATTCTCAGTAGAAAAATTAACTATTTGACAGGAACACATAACCATTGTTAGTGACTAAAGTAATAACTATTTGATCAAAAAGGCATGGACAGTGGAGTAAGGAAAATGCTAATAAACTGAAAAGTTATGTATCAAAATCTTCCATTGTTCATATGGATATAAGAAACATTAAGCACGAACCTGTGCATAAAAGACTGTTCTGCCACACTTTCCAGGGATGCTATTTTGTCTAATAAGCCTTTGGCAGTACCCTTCCCATCACCCGCGTCCTTCATGAGGAAAAAGAAAAACGATAAGACACTTTGAAACAAATCAACTATAGTAATATAATAAGCAACAGAGGAACCTTCATTGGCTTCTTGGATTCAGTTAACTCAACATAAAAATCTGAATCATTATTGTTAATCCAATTTTCACCATGACGAAGAACGAATGGCATGCCCACAAAAGTACCCTCCGTGATTTCTAACTCAAACGTCTGTATCTGCCATGAGTAAGATTGCAAATAGTAACTACAATGATAACTATAAAAGTAGACCCATTCAGTTTAGCTCAAAGTTATCTAAAACGAATCAGATCAATTTTCTCTAGGCAAACCTTGTTACTAGCACCATCAACGGAAACTGTAGAAAACAGTGTTTCTGCAGCCTTATCTAATGAAGTGGAACCTACGGGTATTAAATTTGTAGGTGGTACCTGCAATATGATACATGATAATTTCTTAGTTGCTCTTAAGAAAGTGGTAGCTGAAATCGAATACACATATGTATTACGGGTCATCCGCTAAGTGGCAACAACAATATAAAAAATTTATAGACTTACCAGCCACTCTCCACCATTCTCTGACAATGCCCAGTGAAGAGTGAGTGGTCCCTCCAGCTCTGTTGCCAAATGGACTCTGGTGTTACCAGAAGCATTTGTTACAAGTACCTTCAAGAGGTAGAAAGTCTTTAGAACATGAATTGCATTCCGGACCGATAACATCAAAGAAACAAAGTGATCTTACCAAAAGCTCTTTATCACCGATTCTATACGTCTTTTTGTTCAAAACTAAAGTGTCACTTTGTTCTTCTATGTCCTTTGAGAAAATCTGTAGTGTGGACAAAATCACTGGTTTTACGTCTGTAGATTTTACTGTCACTGGAGTAGGTTTCTTCAAAAGTTGCATCATATCCCTCTTTTTCCGGTTAATTCTTTCAGGAGTCGAGTAAACCTTTTTCCCCGGTTGCTTTTGAACTTTTTTTGGTACCTCTCCGTTGGTCAATTTCTTCTGTATGTCATCCAGAGAAATACCCTTTTCTAGTTCCCTCTGCACTTCTTTTCTCGCTTCTTCAAATTCTTTCTGTTGCAATGGCATCAAGTCAGTTAAAAGTACAATTCAAAGGAAACCAAACAGTAAAACTAGGGACTAGCAAGAGTTTGTCTGCTGTAGTTTCAATGAAAATGCTAACGTCCACATTTCGAGTCAGCATAGAACTTCTTAATACCATGAACCAGTACTAAAATGAAAAGTGTGCACCATCATTGTATATCTACTTAGAGACCGGAATAAGATTTGTTTATGCATGCGATGTAAATTAAGTTTATCCTAATTCCCGATTAAAATTAGTTTTGAGCTTGCCAACCTTCCAAAGACAGCAATATAGTTCGACTGCTCCAGGTAGATAATAATAACAATTACATATATAAGAAGATTCGTAAAGTGTAACAAAGAGCTAACCTTTTCTTGTTCAGGTGTATATGTTTGTTTCCCGTTCCTCTCCCATCTCAGATACGCTTGTATTTGTACAAGCTCTTCAGGAACTCTAACATGTGAAACTGTCTTCTCTACCAGAGGCAACTTGATATAAAAGTTTTGCCCATTGTCTTTATACCTACATACGTTGGGGAAATGGAAGAACGATATGTAGATAAATATGAACTCTAACATCAACAAACTTCAAAAAGCTAACGACTTACCATTTATTGTGTCTTTCATCTACTACTAGGAACTCTATAGCTTCAATTGCAGGATCATCAATCTCTACTGTCAGGGAGGAATCGGAACCAGACTAGAATAAATAATCACCAGACATTATCGTCCATCAGCATTCAGAATAAAATATGACACAACATGAAGTATTACTATTATGTAAGGAATCCATGTTTAAAACTGTAACCTACTTTCACAAATGGAGTTCTAAGAGCCTGGTTGTCGTATACTTTAGTCCCTTCTGGACAACGGCTTGGAAGTACCCATTTCCTAAAAAAATAACGAAATAAAAAGAACATTAGGGAAAGGCATAACAAAGATCCCAAGGTAAATAAAATGCAGAACTGCATTCAGGAACAACAACAACAACTTACTCATTTCTATTCCGCGTACCACCCCAATGTAAACACAGATTTTCGGTACTGTTAGTAATCTGAATCTGTACTAGCGCAACAGAAGAAACTTTAACATCGACCTGTAACATATAAATGTAATGCTAGTTTCAGTCATGGAATTCTATGAAATCTGTCTATTAAGACAGTGCGTGGCCAAGACGAAAACTGTTCAAGTATGAACGCAGCCTCACACAATTGTCATATATCCTAATCTGTAGATACCTGCATCTCAATATTTCCATCCAGTTTGAACCTCTTTGCCAGCTGTTACATGAAAAAAAGAAAATTCATCAATCTGTGCATCTCAATTAGTATTTACATGTCTTCAGGTGAATTTTTTTTTTTTCATTCGGCTAACCTTGGGCCGCCCACATCGGACTGCCCCAGGCCCAATATGTGAGAGGCAAATGGAGCTAAATGAGTAGTCAAGGCCAGGGATGTCGTCAACCACAAGGATCGAACACCAAACCTTTATAAATTCTCAGGAGGTCCCACATTGGGGCTACACCATCAACCAACTCATCTACACGCCCGAGGCTACTCTGGTGAAATACTTATAAACAATAGTGCTTGCATATATAGTTTTTTAAATTCAAAGCTCTTAAACTGTAACTAAATAAAAGTAAACTCTTACATTAGAAGAACAAACAATGTAGTTAAAACCGAGTACCTCAGACGCTGCTTCGGTAGCCAAAACAGCTCGAGGAAAACCAGAATTTATACGTTTTCTGGGTAAAGCCAATTTCCATACTGTCAGTCTCTGACCACGGAAATCACTAGTCAATTTTCGTATCTGTGAATTCCCATGACCTTGTAACAAATTTTTTCCACCATTTCCATTACAACTTGATTTAACTTTATGCTCCAACACGGCTGGCCTAAGCAAACCGTGTCCTACCGAATTACTCATATCTGTCAATTTTTAGCAAATAAATATAACAGAAAGATGATCAGCAAAATTATCTGTATATATATATATACATATACTACACATATGAACATTAAATTTCACATAGATGAATACATAGGTATACAAATTTGTAATTCACATATAATAAAATTCATTGAAATGTGAAATATAATGGACGTTCAAATACAAAAGTTGAAAACCTACTGTCCCAAAATTATGGTCCAACACTGTGTGTTTTTGTTACGTGGACTATTATTTTGGGACAAAAACACATATTATGTGATGCGTTCACATGTGAACGATCCAGACCGTAAACAAATTCATTCAAATGTGAATTAAAATGGAACTTTTTTGTTTCAACTTTATTCGTTCTCTCTTGTAACATTTCACATGTGAATTAACACGTAGTTCTTGTGGTTCTTGGCTTTTTTAAAGGTTCGCACTTGAACCTTTCACTATATATATATATATAGTTATATTATATACTAGTCCGACATGCAGTTTCATGATTTTCACGTGAATCTCTACGATTCATAATGTATATAAATATTATGTACCACAACAACAATACCTAATCCCGTCAAAGACGGAGTATAAGGAGATGAGATGTAAACAGTCATATCTCTACCCGAGAGTAGAGAGACTGCTTTCAGGAATACGTTCGGCAAAAGTATGTGTTATAAGAAACACGACACATATATTATACATTGATGATGAATAGTAATGATCGATATAATATAAGTGCTTAAAATTAATAAGAAAGAAAGAAATCTTACTGGCTGATGAGGATTCTGGAATCTGGAGAGTATGTGGAAAATATCTAAAATCTTAAATAACAAGAGTGGAGGGAAGTAAGAATAGTTGAATGTGGTTCAAGAAGCTTAAAAATAAAAAATAAAAAATAAAAAAGTTTGAGTGAACTTTATGTGTATGTGGTGTATCAATCTCAACCATATCAAATACAATACTACTGTCTACTGCTAACTAACATTTTACATTGGTACCCTTCAATTTTATGAAGATCTCATATAGTAGACTAGTAGTATTCTTTTGTTTTAACTTCTTCAATAAATCATGGTTATGAAATTCATAAGGCTTGCATTATTATTTTATTAGT
This sequence comes from Solidago caesia, assembly GCA_028566075.1. NCBI lineage: Eukaryota > Viridiplantae > Streptophyta > Magnoliopsida > Asterales > Asteraceae > Solidago > Solidago caesia. The sequence continues at coordinate 1,267,826 of JAOXNX010000026.1, forward strand.
ACTATATATACTAGCATACTACTCTCGTAATACGACGGAACTAATTATTTGTATTGACAGTGTTCGTTCAATGAGTTTTATTACTGATTGTTGCATATGATTTAATAGTATAAAAGATAATGAAATTTGTTATATGGGTTTTGGTTCAAATAAAACAATTATATTATCTTAAATGAAAATCTTCGTGCATCAGTTTTATCATGATACAATGGTCAAGATCTTATCTTATTTATTTTACTTTAATACTTGTTTTACAATAACCAACCCCTTGTTATATGTAGTATATGTACCATCTTAAAAAAATATATATTTCGATAAATTAGAAAATTGAATTAAATAAAAATATGCATATTAAGTGTTGCATATTATATAGATGTACACACCTTTGAAAATCTTTTTCAAAGTTAAGTTAAAACATTTACTCACAAAGTATAATGATATATATGTAAAAATTGCATTGATTTTAAATATGAATTGGTTACCACCAAAATCTTTTGTAGAATTAAAACATTGACTAAGTAAATTAGTTTATGTAAGTATTGCATTGACTTTGAGGAAGAATTAACTGGTCACCCAAAATAAAAGTTTACTTCCAAGAAAATTTGATTTGCACGAATATTTGTCTAGAGAAATTGATCGAATTCCGGAAATATTTGGTAAGAGCAATGTATTGTTTTTATTCATTAAGGGTAACACAAGTATTTCGCATTTAAACAAATTAAGAGATTGACAAAAAGCAATAAACTCTTTATAAATTTTTATAGATAATAAATATATAGTTAAGTAGATACATAATGTTTGGCAAGGAGCTCGAAAGGGATTCCTCGCCTCTACCCCCTATTCTCAGCCCTGAGAATACAGGCTCATCTTGGATTGAAAAGACTTATAAAGCTTTTAAGAGTTTCAAGCTTTAAGAAAAAACTCATATCCAAAAAAAAGTTTGGTTTGGTTAAAAAGTTTCAAGCTTTTAGGTTGGGAGAAAAGCTCCTTGCTGAAACGCTAGTATTCCTAGCGTTTAACAAAAGCTACAAGCTTTTACATTATAAAATTACTTGGATAACCTTCTTGTGATAAGATCTATGCGTAAAGGTTACTTGTCTGTTGTAGCTTCTGCGTAACAGTGTATTTGTAATCATATAGCTACATAGGTAGCATCATTCGAGGGTTTTTTTTATGAATTTTATATTCATGTAAGAATTAAGTTATAGTTTTTTTTTTTTTTATGTATTTCATATATATTTGTAAAACACAAATTAAGGGTTTTTTTTTATATATTTAACCGAGAAGGAATTTATATTTTATATATATATATATATATGTGTGTGTGTGTGTGTTTTTTTAGTATTAAGTATTTTTTGTTTAGTTCATTCTTGTCATTTTACGCATTTTATTAAAATCTTCAGCTACTCTGTCAAATACTTAAATATATTTAAAAAGCTTTAGCTACCAGCTAGTTTTGACAAACATACTCGTCTTTTCATTTCAATAGGTAACTTCTCAATAAAACTAAAAAATTTCTCAATCGAGCTAAAAAAATGTAATAAATTTAGTCACGTAGGGTGATGTGATGGCTTGCGATTTCATGCAAATGTGACGTTCCACAATTTCACATCTTTCTTGTATACTTTTAGGGTGGGAAATGAAACTTAATGAAGGTAGAAGGTTATTATGTAGTTGTTGCAAAACTTGAAGGGGAAAGTTTGGATGGTTTTTATGAAATAAAGGGAAAAATCGATACGTACAGATTACGATTTTGGTTTCTCACATGGGAAATTGGGAATTGGGAAATGCACAAATTTTCATGAATCCCATGGGCCGGGCCGTGGGACCCGTGAATTGATGGGGGCCATTGATATTTTTAAGCCATGTCGATGGATGGGCTCAAACAAAAATATAACTTCTTAATCCACATCGAGACAATAGAATCTGCATAAATTTCATACGTATTTACAAAACGTTTATCATAAAATATGAACAAATGATATATAAGGCCTCTCCCAACGTAGTTTCTCAACATATTTTGTGGCATTGGCCTCAATATATTCTGGAATCGTTTTCTGAGGAAATATATCAATGCTTCCTGGTAAGAATTGGGAGAAAATATATGTGTGGAGCCAAATGCATTTTCAACCATTAATCTCAAAAAAGGATTTGATTTTTTATTTAAAGATATATAATAAAATATTTGAAAAAGAAGTAAGAAAGAGGTGAAAAAATGATATAGTTGGTAACGGTATTTTATAGAATATGAAATGAGAAAGAGGTGATGTGCCGCTGATGTGGCAGTGAAAAAGATGTGAGAAAAAAGTTAAAGTTGGGTAACACCTAAGTTGATGATTTATCACACGTATCTCGAAAAACAAAACTCAATAATAATAATAATGATAATATACCTAGCCTCCATGTTAAATTCTTTTAATAAGACACATTTAAAGCACAAAGTTATATAGTTTTTTGTCAACGATAATTTGATTGTATAAGAAAAGAAGCAAAATCAATTGGTAAAGCCTAAATGGTTCAAACTAAACTCAAAATCATTTTTATGGTTTATAAATTTTTTTGATGATAGTTCATATCAGAAAAACTATGTGACCAATTTCAATTGTTTACCACAATATGAAACGAGGCATATTTCTCATAACCTTGAAATTCTTGTTAATAATAGATAACAAGTTGTATACATATAAGTTTAGAGATTGAAATAAGATACGGAGTAAGCAAGGAGGTGAGGAGCAGAAAAGAAGTATAAAAAGGGCAGGAAAAATATTTTTGTAAGAGAATATAAAGCTTACAGAAAATAAAAGAAGATTGTACTTTATGCATATAATTTTGTATCTCAGAAACCATACTAGTCATTGTACTCGTGCATTGCCGCGGAACATGCTTTTTACAGCTTGTATCCAGGCTCCCATTCAACTTCATGTAAAAATATTTTATATTGAATGAAAAAAATATAATAATAATAATAATAATAATATATACTTCCATGTTAAATTCCTTTAATAAGACACTTTTAAAGCACAAAGTTATATAGTTATTTACCAACGATGATTTGATTGTATAAGAAAAGATGCAAAATCAATTGCTAAAAGGATCAAACTCAACTCAAAATCATTTTTATGGTTTATAATTTTTTTTGATGATAGTTCATATCAGAAAAACTATGTGACCAATTTCAATTATTTACCACAGTATGAAACGAGGCATATTTCTCATAACCTTGAAATTCTTGTTAATAACAGATAACAAGTTGTATACGTATAAGTTTAGGGATTGAAATAAGATACGGAGTAAGCAAGGAGATGAGGAGCAGAAAAGAAGTATAAAAAGGGGAGGAAAAATATCTTTGCAAGAGAACATAAAGCTTACAGAAAATAAAAGAAGATCGTACTTTATGCATATAATTTTGTATCTCAGAAACCATACTAGTCATTGTATTCGTGCATTGCCGCGGAGCATTCTTTTTACACGATAAAGTTTTGGATACAAAAAATATATAATAGTATTAGTATTATACAAATACATTTATGTCAAATCTTCGAACCCAGGTTTAAAGAAAAAAGGCAACAAAACATGTATCAATAATAAAAATAAGGTATAAGAATAATAAGATGTATAAAAACATAGAACAAAACAATAACTATATTAATGTAAATAATAACACTCTGATAACGGTGATGTAATATAGTGTCTTGCTTTAAATGGTACATGAACGTAAGACGTAACAATGATAAAAAATTATTATATATTAAAAAAAACGTTATATATAACGAAACGGAGAAAAATAATCAAAACCAAATGTTTAAAGGTAAAATCGTAAATGTATGAAAGTTGTTTGATAGAAACATGAGAACCCAAAAATTTGGTGTCAAAAAAATGAAAACGAAAACTTTGAAGGAGGACAATAGTTAAAAGATAAAAACTTTAGGGGTAAAAATGAAAAAAGGCAAAAGTCAAAAGGTGTCGTACTTCATGCATATAAAGTTATACTATGATGGGGGCAAAAGTTAAAAGATAGAAACTTTAGGAAGTAAAAATGAAAATTAACAAAAATAAAAGAGTGTTGTATTTTATGCATAGTTAACTAGTACTTTTTGTATTGCTATTATGCATAATGAATTTGTACTTTTTATGCATAGTTAACTTGTACTTTATATATTGTTTTTTAATATATTTATAATTTACGTTTTAATAAGAACTAGAAAAATAAACATGCGCGTTGCCGCGTGAGTTTTTTCCGAACCTAAAAAATAACAGCATATAAAAATATCCGTTAAGCCTAAACGTAGTTTTATATCCCGCGCGTTGTCACGGATACATACTTTCCATTCAAAAATATTCCAAAAAATGTGACCTAATATCAAGTAAAATTAGGGATTGGAATACCTATTCAATACCAAAGTAGAATAATCAAATATTTAAGGTGATAATTGTTGTTGTTGTATCCTTGAAAAGTGAAAACTTCCACCAAAAGCTTATAACCCCACGTTTTTTTTAATCAATTAACTGAGATTATTTTTTTTCTAAAAGCCTAGGGGTTTTTTTGAGTTGGGTTGGGTTCATTTTGTATTTTGGGCTGGGGTCCTACCAAATAATTTATTAAAATTAGTGGTGTTGGGCTTGACTTGGTTCAGTTCATCATCCCCCTCCCCCTCTAGACTGTTGGATCCGCATATGGATCGCCCTACGAGCGAATCCGCTTGACCATGTCCCAAAAAAATTTGACCAATGGGGACCCACAAGGTCGGCGACGAGCAAGAGGGGGGAGAGAAAAAGTAGGCATTTTTTCTTCCATCACACATTGGAAAAAAAAGAAGAAACCTTGAAGTCTTTCTCTCCCTATAAATAGAGGGTTTTGTTCTTGTTTTTCACTTGCACTTTTTTCTCTTCCTCTCTTGGCTTATTCGAAATCCACACTCAAGTGTGAAAGGTTTTTTAGAGCTAGCTTTAGTCTAATATTTTCGGCCCTTAGCTCTTATTTTGCTCGAATTGTTGCTAGCACCTAGCTATCATTGGTGATTTGCTTGTGTGGGTGAACCATTTGAGACGTCTTACACTTGGATTCTTATTCGTGACAGAATTCAGTCTTCAACCTTTTTTCAAGAAGCCGGTATCGCTTTCTCTTTTGGTTTTATTTTAGTTTACTATATTGCATGCATGTATGATCTTGGTTAGGAAATTAAATAGTTTAATTATTTTATTAATTAGCTTCTACATTTATAATTAATTAGAATATTAAATGTCCATCAATAATTAACTTGATTTTCTCTTTTGGTTTTATTTTAGTTTACTATATTACATCCATGTATGATCTAGGTTAGGAAATTAAATAGTTTAATTATTTTATTAATTAGCTTCTACATTTATAATTAACTAGGAGGTTCGAGCCGCCCGATGGGCGGCGTCGATGTGTCCAATGATGGGTGGTGCTTCAGAAAATTTGAGG
>JAOXNX010000026.1:1312534-1324530 GCA_028566075.1 Solidago caesia
TTTTTTTTTGAAAATTAACCGAAACCGGTTATAGGTATACATTAACCGAACCGGTTAACCGGTTTTGACACCTCTAGCCAGGAGTACCCAATTAGCAAGAAAACAAGACGATCGGACAATAGCAAAGTAAATAGGGGAATTAATATATGTGCATTAATCTGTTCTTATTTCCACAAAATGACATGATTAAGTGTTTACCTAACTGTTAAATTATTATTACTGTCAAGTTAATACAGTTTGTGTAATATACATGCATATCAGTGCATGAAGCCATGAATGCACACATATTCAATCGTCGTAAAATTCTTGCCCAGAATAACTACCCATTATCGCTAGCTGCATGTTTTCGGATGGTTTCCAATGCCGCTTCCTTTGGTTTATAAACCAGTTATTGATTTGCTTTTGATCTAGTCCTGTTGATTCCGCCAACGATATCTTATCAGCTTCCTACATTTGATTAGACATGAGTTTATCAAATAGTTCAATCATTTGCAAATATTGAATCAAAGAACTATCAACTATCACCCTATTCTAATTTACTATATGGCAAGTCAACTAAAATCTCGAATGACAATAAGTACCGATGAATCATCGATCACTAAAAGGATAACCACATAAAAATGTTGGTTTCACGACATTATCAACTTAGACATAATGCATAAGGAAAGGAAGTTCGAAATAGGATAAAGTTACCGTAGGGTAAGGCCATTTGTAATGTGAATCCCACCATTCAAGCAAAGTATGCCTTGCCTCATTTGGGAGCTTCCCTTTCTTCTTCTTCTTGGAAAATTCATGCTTAAGGGAGCTTATATGACCTCCAAATTTCCGCAACAGGGTGTCTTTCAGTTCCTGGTCTTCTCTACTAACGTGTGTGTTTTCTGTCTCACCTCCACTCAATTCTTCTTCCGATGATGCATCATCTTAATGAAAAATATACGAGTGAATTAGTGAAGGTGGACTCACTGATTATATTAGAAAGTTTATATTAGAAAGTTCACGTTACAAAAAATTCATGCGACTGTCTATTTTGCCACCTCTAAACTATCCACGAAACAATTTGAACTACTCGTAATGCAAACTACATTTGTGTAAGTATAGGTAGTCGCATATGAACATGTAACATACATATATAGTCGATGACTAAGTCGAATATATTTCAATGTAACCATTGTATTTCACATATATCGGTCGCTACAAATCCTCAAGTTACAAGTAAAACGTCCTTATACCGTTAACAAATAAATGTTACGTATATGTAAATAACTAACAAAATCTCGAGGGATAAAAGTCGAGACATCATAATGCATTAGAAAAGTCTACGAGTTAATATTTGCAGACAATATTACCCCACCTAAAAGAGATTTAGATTAAAATCATATCAGATGTCGACAAAGTAATCACTAAGGAAGTCCCACAACATAAATACCAAAAGACTCCTATAATCGGATTTAATTTAAGGTGGCTAATTAACGATTAGATTATCAAGTATAAATAATGATCATGATTTCCACTCATTAATAAAGTTAAAGGTCTTTAAGATGGAACCCGTAGCTTTACAAGAAGCTTTATTTCTAATTAAGCACCATTAAAACAAAAACAAAAAACAATTAACATGTAAACAAAACGTTATTAAGTGACGCAAAGAAACACGTCACTGTTAACATGTTTCACAACATGGAGTACGTAATTATAACTCAAAAGTTTTGGATTTTGCTATTCGAATCAAAATTCTAACTCACATGTACAATGGTCGTCACTAATAGTAATTTATTTCGTACACAAAAAATTTAGGCCATATACGAAAAATACAAGTAATATACACGTATATTGTACAATTGTGTGATGCATAAGAATCATGGCAGTGTATGACAAAAAAAATCAATTCATTATGTACGTATCATTTCCCTTTATTTTGAGTGAACTATATGTACATCATTAGTTAATGAACAGTGAGAAATCATATCCCAGCCATCAATATTAGCTAACAAAATGAATTGATAATACGACAAAAAAAAATCCAAGATGATGGAAACACCAACTTTATAAACTTTTTTAGAACTTTTGTGACCACCAACAAATTCAGAAGCACAATAAATTAAGAGGAACATTGACGACCTTTTACACGTTATAAATCAAAAGACAAGTGATAAATAAAAGATAAAACTTTAAACAAGATACAACTTCTTATGCTTATCATTAACTTCATTTTTGTATATATATATGAACGTTTATAGCTAGCACATGTCAAATTAAAGTAATACTACTATTTTTTTTTTAACGGCCAACAAATAAAGCCTGGCTACCAGATGTAACACAATGGCGAAAGGCAACCTCATACGCCCACAAACACAGATAGCGCTAGATAGTTCAAGTCCACCATGTATCTCCATTCCAAAAAAAACCCCATGAAGTCCCGATCAGGATTTAAACTCCCGACCTCATGGGTATTATTGCCACTCTCCTTATCAAGCACAAAATTATAATTACAAACTTAAATTAAAGACATTATCGTAACTCAAACTTATAACTACATAAATACATATTATTATCGTAACTCAAACTTATAACTACATAAATACATATTATTATTTCAGAAAAAAAAATAAAAAAATTCTTCATATATTCTAACATATATGAACAAAGTTAATGGGCATGAGAAGGAGAATTTAAATTGAAATTAACATTAAATTTAAAGACAATTTTATTTAAGAACAATGTTTCATAATAAGGACATATACTTACATGTAGAATAGTTGAATAGGACAACTTCTTGTTAAGTCTTTTCAATGTCAGTAATAACTGAGACTGACTGATTGACGGGGCCATAGAAAGAAGTTTACCCCACCATCAAATCAAACTGTCAGCAATTTCCACTCTCTAAAACAATATATATATCTTTTTTATATAGTTAGTGAAATCTACAACACCTTTTAACAAAACACTTTTTAGGCATTCACAACAAATATACATATTATACTGTACCGTGTACAATTATATAAAACATACATCGTTGTGAATAATTAAAAATTGTTGTTATATAAAACAGACATCGTTGTAAATGATTAAAAATTGTTGTTAATTTATCGCCCCTTTTTTTATATATAATATATATATATATATAATATATAATTATATATATTATCTGTTGATTATATGTATTTTTCTGAGCTTGCCAGAGACAAAACTTCCAACTTTACGCCACCCCCGCATGTCTCTCCCTCTGTACCTATATATATCTATGAATTTTTTAGATCTATTTATGACTTCCTATGAAAATGATGCATCGTCACATGAAACATTATTTATCTTTAAAATTTAAATCACTATTACAATTCAGATTCAAAGATTCATAATAAACTGTAAAAAATGAGATGAGAGAAATGAGAGGGACAAATGGTTATCATCTCTCTGTGTATGATTTAAATGCTAAAAGTATATTAAGTATTGATTCTGGTTTTAAATCAATATATTATTTTACTTTTTTTATTGTGACATATACATTATCTTCCTATTCCTATATCCATACACACAAACTAACTTACATTGTTGCCGAAGGTTTTTTTTAGCAATCTCTCAACCTTCGAGTAAAGATACGACTTTCTATCTCACATTTTTATACTCCACTTTTGCGAGATTAGGTATTGTTGTTATCTTTTATTATTCCATATATATTAATGCGTACTTTTTAAAAATAAATAAATTACTCATTCTTTGCTTTATTATATCCTTAATTAATAAACTTTAATACAACTTTTCAGGTCAAATTAATCTTAAATACAAAGATAAAATGACATTTTACTAAATAAATATACTTCATTTATGATACATATCTTTTTTTTTAACGGCAAATTATCCTACTCCTATTCTTAAATTACATGAATGCTTGGTCTAGGATTTCTTAAAACCCGAATAATCCACCCCCCACAATTGTGAAAAGTAAAACTCGAACCCAGATGGAATACCACAAGGTCAAACACCTCACCAATGAACCACTAACCGTATTGGTATTTATTATATTATTATTATACTTATCTTGGTTTGTGTTTTAGGCGGTGTTTGTTATGTTAGCTTTAGGAATGAGTTTTTGGAATGGAATAAAGAAAATGGCTTGTTAGTTGCCATTCCAACTAAAGTTAGATATGGAAAAACTTGACACCATACTTACATGCAAATGAGAAGAGAACAAGATATAGTTTAAGAGAATGAACTGTTGATATATATATAGTCCCATTGTAAACAAGCCACCACAACATGACACGTAAGCCATAGCATGCAGCAAGCAACTGGCCGGGCTGGCAGATAGAGTAGGAGTGACTTGACACCACCACTACACAAACACTAGGCATTGTTTTTTATTTAATGTGAAAGCTGCAAAAAGCAGGCAGCGGAAAACACGGGAGTCCATGTGAAATCTTTTCGACCACACAATATAATCCAGGATATATATATATATATTCATTCCCCATCCCATGCATACATAATAATTATATATATCTTCACTTAAATTACACTAGTAAAAATCTATAGGTTGTCTCTATAAGTTTCATTTTTAGATTCTTGTAACTTGGTGTGTACAAGTTCATACATGTGCATGTTTGCATGGAGTATAGTTTTCAATGTAATAAACACTTGGTCTTTGATGACAAAACTCAAAACCCTAAGGGGGTGTTTGGTAGGAGGGAATCATAGAGAATGGAAATGTAATAGAGAATGAAAATGGTGGGAAAAAGAATGAGTATTTGAAAAGAGAATAGATTCAGTTGTTTGGTACAAACTACAAACAGAGAATGAACATAAAAGAAATACAAAAACGTAAACAAAATTACTATAAAAAAAAAGAATAGATTCAGTTGTTTGGCCCTTCCCTATGGATATTGCATGAGCTCGTCGTCAGGACATGATTGGCATGACATCGTCTTTCTTGCTCGTCATCTTTTTAACGGGTTTGGACGAGTATAAGTGGGGCCATATTTATATGTATGTGTCTGTGTTTTTAATATTTTTTAATGGGGATGAGGGTATGATATGGAAGGGGTAGTTCTTGGGTGTGTCTTGGAGAAAGAAAGCTGATGTGACAGTCAAGACGAGGTGATGACGACGTCAGGATAGGAAGAGGCCTAAAAAAAACACATACAAGGATGAGGGCTTATTCAGACGTGGTTCTGCTATTTCCAAAGCTTAGTAAACGTTCCAAAGGAAAGCTACAAATGTGCACCTTTCAAGTGCTTACGGGGGGTCGAACACCCGTTCCCTCTATAAAACCTTGGCAACTTACTACTTGAACCATGGGTCATTTTCAACACATACCTATGTTTACCAAGTACTTTTTGGGGAATAAAGTAAATTACAGTAAGACTGGCCGGTATAAGGCTTCAAATGGGAAAGGCGTCTTGCGACACGTGGCATATGCATAAGAGGAGAAGAAGCCCCCAAAAACGGTGGAATAAGGAGGAAAGGGACGGCAAGTATATATATACTATACATACATACATATATATATATATATATATATATATATATACACAGACACAAACCAAACGAGTGAGGGCGGCAAATTCCTGCCGAGGCAAAAAACTTTTGGACCAAAACGCCCCTTGGGGTCCTGTAGCGGGGCGGATTGGGGCTTCAAATTTGGTTATAACGCCTTATACCTATTAGTCTAAAACATTCTGGATTTGATGATTGCTTGATATCAATACAAACCTCACGATTTCTCAAATGGTTGACCACAGGCATTACAAAATTAAAAAATGCAAAAGATTGACCCCAAAATAACGAAACGAATAGATACTCCACCATACTCCTATCTACTCGTGACACCATGGGACGATAGACTCTAGAAGATAATATAACATAATGGACTATTCAAAAAAATTCAGAAACAGATTAAAAAATAAAAATGACAAATATATGAATATTTTCAAAATAATTAAAGATATCATGTTTAAGAATCTTGCGCACAAGGGTAAAAGTTTTCAATGACCGAATATTTTTTTTAAATCATGATATCACCTTTCAAAACAATTTGACCTATATGCTAGGTTACATATTTATATAATTCCACCTAATGTTTTTACCTGCTTTTTCAAAGTTATGTTTTCTCTTTATAAAAACAAGAAAAAATCACTTTTTTGACATACATTTTCTCTTATTTGTGTTTTGTAAACGTAATACTTAAATAATCTCTCTTAAAATACAATCCTAATCTCCCTCGAACTCCCTAATCAAAACTCAGTTAGGCCTCTTCCTATCCTGAACTCGTCATCCCCTCGTCTTGATTGCCACATCAGCTTTCTCTCTCCAAGACACACCCAAAAACTACCCCCTCCCTATCATACCCCTTTCATCATCTCATCCCCAATAAAATAATAATAATAAACACACATATACGCTCGTCTACTCCTTTCGAAATTTGGACGGTTGATGACGACGACCACGTCTATGGCATTTTGAACGACGACCAAAAGATGACATGCTCGACGAGTGGATAGGCATAGGCCTAACTAGCCAAGTAGAAATTAATTTTGTTCGTTAACCTTTTTTTCGTTTTCCACGTACGTGATTAAGAAACGTTATCAAATTAAACAAGTTATGGAGTACGTAGACATTGGTTCATGTACCCCAGGAGGATTTTATGTATATATGTACTACTATTCCTTCCCTTTCATACGCCTAGATCTATCGTGTACTGAATCGGTTTAATAATTGACTTAATTTTTCCATATGCATCTGATTATTGATGGTTTTCAACCGATTGAAAAATTCAGTAAAAAAAAAAGATATAAGATCGTCTAGACAAATGAAGATGTTGGTGCTATTCAATTACAACTATAAAGACTACAAAATATATATATATATATAGATTCAGACATGATTAGTTTGTTTGTTGAAAACAAATATATACCTGATTTTTAACAACTAATTCGTCGTGTTACATATTAAAAAATAAATAAATTATGATCGGTTTGGAATTTGTCGTCTTTTGCCAATATATTAAAGTTTAATCCATTTTATGAGTAATTTTCTTTTCTGTTAAATCGTACGTAAACTAATAAATGAAAGGCCAACATGCACAAGTTTAATTAACTTGCAGTCACGTTGGACTGGCAAGGTATTAAGTGATTCGATTTCAAACATTTTCCATGATCATGATTAAAAGAAAAGAAAAAATATATATACAAGCTTATACTTTAAACTCATAGTTTTTTAGGCTATTTGTTAACACGTAATAAAATATTAGATATGTTAGCAAACTTCTAAATTATATGTTAGACCTTTTGGAGGCCTCCGAATAAAGGCTTTGACGTGACGTAATTTTGCCAATTGAATTGTAGGTGAACATGTGACACCGTACGTTCTCTTTAAATTGCCTAGAGGAAAAAACATATTGGGTGGTGATCGGTATACTACCATTTTTTAACTGTATATCATTAAACATGTTTTATATTATTATTTTAAAGCATGTTCGGTGATGTACGGTTAAAAAATGGAGATTGAAGAACTAACATATATCGATATATAGTTTCTTAATTGTAACTAATTTTTGAACTTAATTTATAACCATTGACAAATCTTATATTTCAATGTTTCATGTGTTTTCACGTTTAAAATCACGTATGATATATATGACGAGTTCCTTAATGTATCTATGGAACACATGGAAAACAAGGTAACACAATAATGATAATCGAATATCGATACACAAGTATAGTAGTAAATTTTCATTCATAGATTATATATATATTCACATTCCCACATGCCACGAGTGAATAGTTGATAACTCATGAGTGAGTTGAGAGAAACACGTATTCAAGTACTGGGGCAAACGCATAGTGTATTAAAAGCTACTCGTAATTAAAGTAAGAGAGAATATGTATTTATAATGAACTATTTGGCATAGTGGAACAATCTAAGGCCATGAATTAAGTTGACTATATATGATGATATCCACATAAAACTTTGGACCATGATATTTAGCAATACAGAATACTGAAACACTTTTTTGTGTAATTAATTTGTACATATCCTCGATTCGCGTCATAACATGTTTGAATCCTTCGTTGTCCACTTCATGTATTAAAGATGTAAACAGTCGAGATACAAAGCTTTGTCATGAAGAAATTGGTACGAATTTAACTTTCAATCGTTTAAATAATGTGATGTATTATTCCAATGTCGTCATTTTAAAGTATTGGTGCATGTAACTTTTGGTTAAAGGTGTCCAACGTTTTGTTGGTTACACGATAATTGATTTTGTTCGACGTTAAAAATAAAATAAAATTGTAAACGTGTTAACTCCATATTTCTAATATATGGTGGATGGACAACTAACGCATAAGTCAACTACAAATTGAATTGAAGTTTTATATACTCACCTAAACGTACTATAGCTAGGAGAGCATCTGAATTGAATTTGAAATGCTTGTTCTATATACAATTAAAATATAGACGGGTGAGTTGTCCTTTCATCCTTACAACTCCACCGTTACAACAATCTTCGTGACCTTGGGTGCAAAAGCTTCAAGGGATGGATCAATAGATATATGGGGATGGGGTATGTCAATCAACAGGATATGACACCCATGGACACTCTCTTAAGTCTTAACCCACCATCCATACTCGATCGTGATTTACTCACGAAATTGTGAATATCGATCCATTGACAGATATTCGGGTATACTCGCGGGTATCTAAAACAGGTATTGGGGGTTTGTGGGTCAAGTTAATTTACCCATGATGTATACCCATTACCCATCACTAACAAGTTCATATTTTTACCTGTACCATTATTATCTACTGGTGAAATTTCACGGCTTTATACTCAACCATGATGGTCAAGTGGTACATATTTTTTCCTGCACATTGTCATCCGTAATCAAACAATTGCTTAAGTTACCTGGTAGAATTGATAAGTTAACTAATATTTTGCAAAAGTATACTAGTATTATTTAAAAAGGTATATTCTTTTCCTACTATCAAATTGAAATACAAACTACGAATTGGAAATTCAAACTATTTAACACATGTATTTTAAAAATATTTTCTTATTAAATTATATTCGTAAGAAATTAAAATGGAATAGAAGGGTGCCCGCGCAATGCAGCAGCGACGACGGGTAGTGATGGCGGCGACTGGTGGTGGTGGCGGCGGCGACGACTGTTGGTGGTGGTAGCGGCACCGAATGGTGTACGTAATTGATATAAGGGGTAGTGTAGATAGTGTAGATATTTAAGGAGATAAGGGATATATAATGTGAATATGTTATAGGGGTAACATGGACATTTCCAAGTTAGAAAAGTGTAATTTTCAACATTTTCATAACTAAAAAGACATGAAATTATTATAAGATAGCATAGATGATGATATATTCAATGTTAAGATTATCGAAAAACGATTCACTATTAATAGAAACAACAGAAATGTACTCCGTATAGTATAAATATGCTGTTAAAAACAAAATAACCGCCTTTTAAAATCAAGGATATATATATATCTATTATTTATTACTGGACGGATGCCCGCACGATGCGACGACGATGGTGGTAGCGGTGACTGGTGGTGGCGGCAGTAGCGCCGAATAGTATATGTTATTGATGTAAATCTAATTGATGTAAAATGGGATAGTGTAGTTATTTTAAGAGTTATAGGATAGATGTTGTAAATGAATTCATTAAGGTTATTTTTGATAAACTATGTTTGTTAGTGATTAAATGTATTGATTGTATATGGGTATAATTGGTTTTTCAAATGTTTGTGACTTAAAAGAGACACACGGGGAAGGGGGGGGGGGGGGGGGCATAAGATGTTTTCTACAGTAGTATAGATTTTAAACATTTCCACTTGATATACCTATAATACCCCTATTAATTTAAATCCCTAAAATATTTACACTACACCTTTACATCAATTAGCTTTACATTAATTAACTACACTACTCGCCGCTGCTGCCACTACTACCATACCGCCGCCATCACATTCGCCGTCGCATTGCGCTGACATTCATCTAGTTTAAAATCAAGTAAACATCTACCTATATAGCCTTTTAATCAATAATACTTATTAAAACAAATGACCCCCAAACCTCTTTTTCTAAAATAAAAAAAAAAACTTAAACTACCTAAAATGTTTTTTTCATCTTTATTCACTATTTTAAACATCTACACTTGGTATACCTATAATACCCTTAATGAAACTAATTTACAACATTTTAACTTTTAAAATAACCACACTACCTCTTTTACATCAATGACCTACACTATTCGTCGTTGCCGCCGCCACGAACCACACCGCCGCTACCACCACCAGCGCTACCATTATCACCGTCGCATCGTGTGAGTATCCGTGTAGTATTCATTTATCAACTCTTATTACAATTCTCAGCCTCAAGGTCCTACTACATGACCAAACCACCTCAGATCACATTTTTGATTTCCTTTTCAAACCAAATTTCTTGTGTATCTTAACTTCTAAACCTTTTTTTCTGTTTTTTTTCTAGAATGCAATCTTTATTCCTAACCTTGGTTTTTAGTCCATAATCTAATAATGTTCATTTCACTGTTCGTGTTTTCCCGTTTCATTTTGTATTCTCTTACCGACAGGTTCCCACGACTACGAAAGAGAAGGTGCATTTTTATTTGAAGGAATTAATTGCTAGTAATCGTAGAGTGGAAAGGAATGGAAAATAGTAATACATGATAATACAAAGTACCATATATGCCATCACTTGGACTGATGATTCCGTCATTTCCGTGTATATATAATAATGGTAGTCACGAGGGACTTGAGAGAGATCTCAAGAGACATGCATCAGCATCACACTCATGAAGTCAGTGAGCCATTAAGTCATGGGATAAAGCAACAAAAACACAATGCGCAGGCCATGACATATATATATATATATATATATATATATATATATATATATATAGTGGTGCATGGGGTCATTTTTTTAATTTTATTTTGCTTCATTGTGGATCCTTTTAGTTTGTAAGAGGTGTCATAGAATGCATGTGGCTTAAGTTGTACATGTGAGTGAACTAGAGTGTAAATATTAGGTTTTCATTTATATCTCTCATCACAAGATATTTAAATTCTTGATTAATGTATCTATATATATTTTTCGAATACTTTTTTAATAAATACAAACCGAAGAAATTGTCTATTCACAAATAGCCAATCTTTCACAAAAGATTGGTCAAGAGTGTTTTTCCTAAGGTAGAGGTCTCGACTTTGAGTCTCTCTTGAGACGGTTTCATTTCTCGTCCGAGCGAGATAGGGTTTGTCCCCAAGATTCGCGTGTCTCGGGTCTTGTATACTGTCCGAATGGATGTTACTGTATGCTTGATTCACTAACACCTAACCCGCCGTTAAAAAAAAAAAAGAAAAAAGAACAAATTTACTACTATGATTTTATTTTTATCTATATTACTATATAAAGCATTTACCTCCCTCCCACCTTTCCTTTTCAACTAAGATTTTGATAACCTCAAAATGACCCTAGACTTTCTACATCCCTAACAACTAAAACACATGATCTACCAAAAATACCATTAATGAATTAATTTACAACATCTATCTTTTAACTCCTAAGATAACTATACTACACCCTTTTACATCAATAACCTACGCTACTCGCCGCCGCCACTACCACCACCAGTTGCCGCCACCACCACCACCGGTTGCCGTCGCCAAGAGTATATCGCCGCCACCATCGCCGTCGCATCTCACAGGCATCCATCTAGTTATATTTCAATTTAAATCTAAATATCAGGGATTATGGGTTTGGACGGATGTCCAGTTTAAAGAAAAGGGAGTTCCCTGACTCCCTGGTAGCCGTGCACAATAACCGGGTAATGGAGGAACCGGACCCGACCCGGAACCGAACCGGTTCCTCAACCCAAAAAAAAAACCGGTTCCTTGAAATACCCGAACCGGTTCCTACCCGGTTATTCGATCCAAATACCATACCCATCCTACCCGATTAGGGTCGGTTCCTA
>JAOXNX010000026.1:1399871-1413152 GCA_028566075.1 Solidago caesia
ATATTATAAATAAAAATAAGCATAAATAATAAAAATAATTAAATATAAATAAATAAACAACAAAAAACACACAATAAAAAAATAACCCCCCCCCCCCTTTTTTTTTTGGTGTCGGCAACAAACAAGAAAAAAAAAGAAAGAAAACCCCCCTTTTTTCCTCTTCTTCTCTGCTTTCAGCATTTCACACAATCAAACCAACCAAACCTTTTTTTTTTCTATAGATCTAAAAACACACACATACTCACTTTCAGATTTTCATCTTCTTCTCAAACTAAATCAAGAATCTTGTAAAAATAATGTATTTATCCTCATCATCATCATCGTAACCAGCAGCAGCAGCATTTGCAGCCACCTGGTAAGATTGTATGCGTAATCAATATACTATGTGTATACATATTATTATTATTATTATTATTTATATATAAGAGTAAAGGGAAAGGAAAAAAAAATAGCCGTTAACGACTATTAGATCTGAAAAGGAAGGAACATTTGGGCGGAACTCTTGTGCCGCTTCTTTTTTTTTTGCTCGCTGCCGCCCCTCGGGGCAATGTTCACGGCGGAAGACGGGAAGAAAGGGGCAGCGTCTGCCTCCTTTCCGTCTCACACCATACAGTCTTACTGGCCCAAATAGTAAAATAATGCATAAGCCCATTATATCTTTTTTTTAATACTTACAACCCCACTTAGGTTTATCACTCCACCACATCTTCTTCATCGGGACCTCTCTTCTGCCATTAACATCTGTGCACAGAACTTTCAGTTTCATTAAATTAAACTATTAACAAGACGATGGCATGCAAAATTTCTTTCGGGGGCATGTTGAAGAAATATTGAGTTTTCAAGTTATTTAGGACAAAAAATCTACACATATTAATTGCTTGGCCCAAAGTCATAGAGGGCATTGTCCCTCGGTCATTTTCAGTTAGATCCGCCCCTGTGTATATATATATATATATATAGAGAGAGAGGAATGAAAATATGTGGTTGTCATGTACCTAGCTTAGGTATTAAATTATCAACCTTAGGTATATATATATATACCTAAGGGGGTTGGCAATAGAATACCATGCCGTAATCCATACCACACTCCTCAACCAATCTGCTTATGACACCTCATTTTTTCACTTTTTCATACCACACTTCCTTATTTCATTGGCAATGGGATACAACATTGTAATCCATACCACACTACAATAAAAAAATAAATAATAAAAGCAATGTATCCCGCATTTATTAAATGGTTGGTTGTGATTGGTTGGAGTGTAAAGCATTGGGACCCACATTCTATGTAGTGTACTACAAAGTTTACCATGTTTTTCATACCTTGCCTCATACCATGGGGTTGGCGGTGGTGTTCCCACATGCTAGGTATATATATATATATATATATATATATATATATGAGGGTAGAGAGTATAAGACTGTCATGTACCTAGCTTAGGTATAGAACCCCTCACATCTTAGTTTTTTAATCCATAAAATTAATGGGACCCATGTCATTTATTTATTATAAAACAAATATTAAAAAATTAGTATGTGAGGGGGTTGTATACCTAACTTGGGTACATGACAACCGCACATTCACTTTTTTCCCTATATATATCTATATATATGAGGAAGGTGAATATGAGGTTGTCACAGATCTAAGGCCATTTCCAATGGCTTTTACAAAATGCCCTTACATACCGGCCACCTCAGCAACACGTCAGCAAACTGTTCCAGCATACTGAACCAACACACTGAACTCATTTTGCCTCCAACCCAACATACTGAAACTCAATATGCTTATGACAAATCATCATCCCTATTAAATTAAAATAACATTTATAATTACATACATACACACATATATTATAATAAAAAATGAATTGGTCCCATAAAATCAATATGCTTTCAATATGCTCCTACACATTTTGACAAAGCATTCCAATGAGCATTTTGAAGCCTCATTGGTAATATACTGAATTTTAATATGCTTAGTCATACATTTTGGTTGGCATATTGGCCATTTGGCATATTGGCCATTGGAGAAGGCCTGATGATGATAATAAGCAGCAAGGTTTTTTTTTTCTTTCTGGGCCTCCCCTCTCGTCGACCCACATAACAAAAGAACTAAAGTCTTAAATGGTTGTTGGGCTTTTTCCTCTTTCCAGCCGCCTAAGATGAAAGATAAAGTGATGTTGGCTTCTGGGCTTGATACTCAACTGGAAACTAAAGATGCCAAAAAAACCGGGTTTTGAAAAAACAAGTTGAAAAAACCGATTTTCTATTCAGTCAAACCTGGGTTGACCAAAACCGGTTTGGTTTTTGGAAAACCCGGCTGTTTGAAACCGGTTTGAGTATTTGAACCGGGTAAAGATCAGGTCGGGTTCGGTTTTAGGCAACAAATCCCCAAAAAACCTGGCAAAAAATCGGTCCTCGTCTGACCAAAGACCGGTTAGAAACCGGTTTGAGTATGTGCAAACCTGGTTTTAGTCCCGTTGACCAAAAACCAATTTGGTTTGGATAAAACCCGGTTATTGGGCACCTCTACCCAAAACAAATGCGCCCCACAAAACGAAAAGGAGAGGAACTCATTTGTATTTGTTTTATTTTCTAAACAAAAATTGGTCCATAAAACTAATAATAATAATTAAGTGATGGAAACATAGTTGTCGAGAGTTTTTGACTCGTGACTCAGAACGCGACTCGACTCGTAAGAGTCGAGACATTTTTATATATAACGTAATATAGTATAATTATATATGTGACATATTTAGAAACAAAATATAAGTTGATTATCTTAATACATTTACCAAAAATATTACATATTTCATAGTTTTGAGTCATAAACTTACAATTTATCTCAAAATTCACACTAAAAGAGTCAAAAATACATATATAACATACAAAATGATGTAACCATAAATATAATATAAAATAATATAATATATAATATATAACCATAGTATCAAACTACAACAATCATTGGTTCATTATTGTTCTCTTGACTTGGACGAGTTTACAACTCGCCTTAACTCGGACCGAGCACACCCCGACTTGTAAGAGTCTGGAGCAAATAATAATCACCTAAAATCGTACGGTGTAACTCGGCTCGACTCGTAAGAGTCTGACAACTATGGATGGATGTATTGTAATGGGTTGGCGGGGATATTGTTCTTTAATCACTTGGCCTTGTTTATTGCCTCCCAGATCAAACTCGAACATCACCATTTTACTTGATCATTAAATTAAGTCCTCATTTCTTCATTTTAGCTCTTAAATAGCTTCATGAGTATCCAATTCACTTAATGGACCTACAAAAATACTTATGCAACTAATAATTAACTAAAAACATATAAATTGGACTTAAAATACAAACAAGTAATGGATATTAGCTAACAAATAATAATAATGTAAAATACTAAAATATGTATAATTTTGCTAATATCAATGGACAAAAGTATTGACATGTCAACACCACTTCAGAACAAAGTCAACTTGCTCGGCATTATTATATGGATTGCTTTAATTTCAAGTTAAAGTTTGAGAGTTTTTTCCTCTAAACATTTTCAAAAGTCTAAAGGTTTTTTGGAAAGGTTGACACCTTTTTATACAATAATTCTTTTCAAAAGACACAAATGTGTACCGAGAACATGCTCCGCAATTATCAAAAGGTGATTCCAAACCGCTATAGGAATTATAGACTCCATTAGTAGATAATAATCAATGGCGGAGCTACATGGAGGGCGGTCGTGGAATGTGGATAACTCACAATGTCTATAAAACTCTATATTTCTAGTATTTTTTTTATAGGGGATGACAAAGCTGCTGCTAGCAGCATGCTTCTCCCCTTGTAAGGTTTTTTTTTTTTTTTTTAAATTCAATCACGTGTGTATGGTATGTGAGGGAGAAAGCTAGCAGCAAGCTGCTGATAGCAGCATTTCTGTTTTTCCCTTTTTTATATGTATTAATTTAGTCAAAGTAGGAATAGTTAAATAACCCAAAAATCAAACGAAAACGGTCGGACCGGGACCGGCACGACACAAGCATATTCGATCCGGTTTTTTATCTTACTTTTTCAATATTTCAGTTTTTGGGTTTTGCCGGTTTGGTCTATGAATATAATTTCCAAAACAGCGAGTTATTTCTAACATAAATTACAATTCTAAAATAACACTCTGATCTTCAGGTTTTGTCAGTCCGTCCAACCAGTTCGGTTCGATCCGGTCTGGATTTTGACCCGATCTCATCCATAGTCCAAAGTTAATTGACTCCTAACAAAACATATATTTGGATTGTAAACTATTCGGTCATAGACCTAAAATCTTGGTTTCACCACCGATAAGAATAGTAGTTTTTTATCATATTTTTTGTAAAAATTAGAAAACCCAAAATGAAACCGGAGGGTACCTGAAATAGATTTTGAAAACCGACCATGTGACTGGAAAATATGAAAGACTGGAACACTACACCGGTCTGCCGGAGACACCATAAATCCATATCCTCTGGAAAATTAAATCATGGCTGGGAAATATATTGTTGAATTTATGTATCAGGATTGTGTTTTATTAGTTGTGGATGCAAATCATTCTGGAATATGACTGTATACATTTCACTTCCCCGTATCACACCTTTGACGCGATTGGATACTATTTTTGCTTTTGTTGATTGTGTTTTATTAGGATAGCAGAGTAGATAGATAGTAGATAGATAGTAGATATCCTAATAAAGAAATCAAATGGGATATAGGATGAAAATGACAAAATTAAATAGAGAATGAAAGAAGATTTTTTAAAGTTTCAAAATCTGAAAAATGATTTGTTCATAATCGTCAATTAGGAGTCTCATAAAATATTAGAAGAAACTAAAACAATTATTTTTAATTTCCCAGATTTGTTTATAATTCTTAATTGAAAGTTTCATATGTTAAAAGTGACATAACTTATTTTTGAATTCCCATAAACTAGAAGATTACCCACATGTCTTGGGTTTGACTCTTTAGAATGACAAGTTTATGGAATTTTTTTCTTAAAATGACTGCTGCTAGCTCTTAAACCCTATGGGTAGGAGTTAAATTGCAGGGTCTCACCCTTTGTATGGTAAGGTACTCGTTTATATTGATTCTCGACTAGTCGTTAAAAAAAGAAGAAGGTGATTTTATGTTTCATATGCTAAAAATGAAAGATGATTTGTTCATAATTCTTAATTTAAAGTCTCGGTTTCAAAAAACATAAAACTAAACCCATAAAAATAGAAAAACGTAATTTTAACCCTATAAATGATCCCCTGTGGCCAAAGAAAGCAACGTTTTTCGCCAAAGGGAGAATCTTAACTGTTAGCCGGTTTTATATCTACCGTGCAGACGGTGCAACAATTTTAGTCCATTTTAAGATAGAAAATCAATTCAACATGTTTGGGATGACTATGCCATCAAAAAATCGTAATTCTGTACGTTACTATTTTGAGAAATGCTAGACTTACAAACATTTAATGTTTACAAACATATGCGTTACTATTGCTCCATGCGTTTGAAGTATATACAACGAAAAATAAAGTACAACGGTTTAGAAAACTGATCAATAACAAGAGAAATGAAGCCGGAGATTTTCTATATGAACAAAAGCACGTTCCATTTCAAAAAGAGCAACCACTGTATACTAGATTTCCTTTAACTTTCTTACATATAAACTACATTCATTCATCAACTATAAACATCACCATAAGCGTGTTGAACCATGAGCGCCGAATATTATGGGTCATCGTGGACCTGAAAGCTCCATTGCTTCAAATACAAGTGAAGACTCTTCTATATAATCTGCATACCTCCGTGGAAAACTTTCTAACGCTCGAAACCTAGGTGTTTCAATTGATTGGGATGCCTCCCATCGCTCCACCAACCCTTCTCCTTCCAACATTCTCAATACTTCAGACATTTTGGGTCGATACAAAGGGTTGAATTGGGTGCACAAAAGTGCTACTTGAACCATTTCTTCCAACTCCACTCTATCAAAACTGTTCTTTAATGCCTTGTCGACCATTAGGTTCAGTTTCCCGTCTTGATGTAGCTTCTTTACCTGCAGAACAGACCCGGTTAGGATAAAATGTTAATACGAATACAATTGCAAAAACATCACTATCAAAATATCAAAGGTTTGAATAAGATGATTTACGAAGTTGCATCCATTGATAATACACTTTGAATGACTTTTGACCCATTCGACCCGTTTCACATGTTTCCTTTTAAGTTTAACTTATTCTTTGTTTGCCCATTTGAGATAAAACATAACCCAAATAGACCCATCTGTAAGGGAGCAGGTTCAAATTGCTGCCATGAAGTTTATTTGCAAAAAAAATAATTCATATACGAGGGTTTAAAAAGTAAGTTTCTCTTAATGTGAATACGTGATGTACTAAGAATGAACAGAAAAGAGTACCCAATCAAGCATTACGCCTTTCTGGTTAGCAGCCGTCCTTCCAAAGTCTAAGGCCCTTTGACCCGTTATTAGCTCCAAAAGCAAGATCCCAAAACCAAAAACATCAGTTTTTTCCGATGATTGACCCGTTGACAAATACTCAGGAGCAATGTGACCTACTGTACCACGAACCGCGGTGGTCACATGAGAATCACGGTGGTCCAACAGCTTAGCTAGCCCAAAATCACCAACAACTGCCTCAAAGTCTTCATCCAAAAGAATGTTAGCTGCTTTAACGTCACGATGAATTATCTTCGGATCACTCTGCTCATGTAAATATAGTAAACCTCTTGCTGTGCCTAAAGCAATACTTTTTCTTCTCGACCAATCCAATACCGGCTTACCATGGATATTATCTGGTAAACCCACAATCAAATATAAAAATTTAGTTCATGGAATATTATTTCCTCTTTCCATGCTAAAATGGAGAATGCAGTTGTTGTAAGCAAAATATCATTCTTGCAAATGAGAAATACTACGCTTCACAAGAATGTGCAATTTTATAATTTGACCAAAAAGAAGGTTTACTTGCCACAAAGGCCTGGTACGAATATCCAGAGAATTTTTTGAGTTGCAACAAAATAATTTTGTAAAGGATTTTGACATTTTGTTACAAACATGGTACGAACTACGAACCTTTTAATCTAGAAGCAACGCTGCCATTTGGCATAAAGGGATAGACTAGAATCCGCTCGTTTTCAGTTGAGCAGAATCCCCAAAGGCGCAGGAGATTACGATGAACAGCCAAACTGATTGTCTCGACTTCTGTTTGAAACTGGATCTCACCCCCAAAACTATTGTCATCTTTCAACCTTTTAACAGCCACTGTAGTGCCATCTGTTAATAACCCTTTGTAAACAATTCCAAATCCACCTTGACCTAAAATATTTTTCGCGTGGAAATGGTCTGTGGCAGCCCGTAGTTCTTTAAATGTAAACCTCCTCAAATGGCCCAAGCATACCTCAGGATCATATTGATCTGTTTACATGAATCAAACTGATTAGTCATCAAGAAAAAAAATCAATCATTTAATGGAATTATCAGAGCCTATGGATGTTTTGAGCTTTAACGGACAATACTAGTTGTTAGAGGTGGCAATCTCGAAACATTTACATACGAATTAGATCATCACTGAATCGATGTAGTTTCTGAAATCATTATTGACACGCTAAACTGTTAATCAAAATGTGTTGGACAATAAGTGTTTTGAGTCAACCCGACATATTTGCCACCTTTACTAGTTGTGATAAGAGGGAGTAACGTCAATATTGGGCATATGATTGAAATCAAGAAACAAAGTTCACACAATTAAAACAATAATAACTTACCATTAACATCAAAGAATATTTGTTGATTCTTCCGATATCGCCACCAAATGAGCAACACAACAATCAGGATTAATAGTAATACAGCACCAAAGCTTGTGCTAAGGGCAATAGCTAGACGTCGACTTTTCCCGCCTGATGAAGATTCCCCTGCTTCAGCAAAACATCAACATATCAACAATTGACAAAACATATTCATGTGGTAGAGATAAAATTTAAGTGACAATTTCAACCCGTTTATTATCAATGGGTCAATATGGGTTATGTTTTTTATCCTAATGGAGAAATATAAAAAAGTCAGCTCAAAATGGTAACGGGCCGAAAATTGTCCAAAGCATAGAACTTCATAAATCATTTGAGCTATAATTTTAAATGCATTCTTCACTTGAAATAAACAGGATAAAAATGTTCAGGGTCAACCTGGCCCATTTAAATTAGGACTATTTTCTAGGCCAAGCCCGTTTTAACCCACTATCCAACCTGCACATTTTGGCAACAATACAAAAATATACAAGGATGTTCATGTGATAGATACCTGTGATACCATCCGGCGGAAAAGAGAGAGGCTCAGGATAAATGACTGAACAATCATTTTTGGAAGTATGCTCACATAGTAAAGGGTTGCCTATGATTCTGAGTCAAACAATGTAATTTTTAGAACGCAACATAATAACAGGATAATTCCTAAAACAATGAAAGAAAACTCACTTGAATGTCCTCGCTGATAATTTAGGCAAAGAACCGCTCAAATTGTTATAAGACAGGTCTCTACATATAAGAAAATGACCATTCTTATTTACACCAAGAAAATTAACATAACTCATTAAACATCTATCCATAACTTTATATGCATACTTGCAATGAAACATTAAAAGTATGGAAGGTATTTTGGTAAGTAAACGTACACAAGAGTGAGGCTTTGAACTTCAGATAACGATTTAGGAACTGGTCCGGTAAGACTATTGTTGTTTAGTCGCCTAGATTGAGCATAAAGATGAGTCGAAATTAAAAATATTATACTACAAAATACAATCCTTAAACATTTCATGCATAATGATCAAAAGGCAAAACATAATACAAACTTACAACAGATTCAAGTTCTTGAGATCACCCAAAGAACTAGGCAGTTCACCACTGAAGTTATTCCCCGAAAGATCAAGTGTTTGAAGGTTCCATAACTTCCCAATTGCACCGGTGATTGGACCAGAAAATGAATTATTCTGTAGCGTACTACACAAACATAAGAAATGATCAACCGTCAGCAGACAGGCATATCATCATGACTAGAAGTGGGAAATGGACTGATCAGAAACGGTTCAGAACGGATAGTTCTTATAAATAATACAGGTCAAAACAGCCAGTCAGGTGGGTTTCGTGAACACCTTTTGTCCAAACAATTTAATAAGTTTTACTTAAGAAAATGCACCAAATATGATATGTAAAAGGATTAATACTTCAATAACAATATAATTATTTGAATTTTTGATTAAGGATTCTTTAAGCATATAAAATACATTTTATCGGTTCAACCTATTTCATTTTCAGCTATTTCTCAATGTTGCACGTTACAAATAAAATAAAACTATTAAACATAACCTGACTTGACCCATTCATGGATAAACGGGTCAAACGTGCAATCTCTAAAAACTATCCCAGCATAAAAACATTAAAAAGTTGGGTAAAATATAGTAAAGCTGATTACATAGATTGCAAGTTAGTAAGATTTCCAATTGCAGGCGATATCGTCCCGGATAAACTCTGACCAGGCAGTCCTCTGATAATCATAGAAAAAACACATTACTAATTCAAATATGCAAATGCAAAACACCAACGCCTAAAAAAAGACTAAAAATTCATAACTTATGTTCTTTTTTATAAAAAAACAACACTCACAGAGCAGAAACAGATCCTTCAGAGTTACAAGTAACCATCCCCCAACTACAAGGATCAACAGACGACGAATCCCAGTTGTAAAGAACATTATGTGGATCCTTTAAATTTTGCTTTATAGCCATTAGAGCCGCCACTGCATCAAATATATGCATACAAACATCATCATTATATATTATCATACAAATCATACTATCAAAACTTATGCTCAGTTTAAGTCCAATTTTCAGTTCACACAATAATATAGTTTCAAACCCTTTAGTCAAAAGCTACATGTTTTATTCTCATTTTGGTACATATATACATAAAATCATCACCAAGGTGGCCCCTGGCGGAACGTGAACAATTTGTTTGGAGGGGATAAGACCAATTTGTTTCAATCAATACGCAAAACGCAACTCTTTATATCTATATAAAGATTCATAGGGTTTTTTTTAAGGTGGCCTGGTATTCAGCTGTCCTAATATACTCGCAAGAGTTCTCATGTTCGAACTTTAGTAGTTAAACATCTTGGATGGCCAAGGAAAAGGTTATGGAAATGGTCAGGGATACCCGGTTAAACCGCGTACATACGGGTCAAAGACTCGCATTGCCAGGATTACCTGGTCAAAAATAATCTTCTACCTTTTACTCCTCTTCATTTTTTTTCTTCTAAAAAGGCACAATATATAAAAGTTACTAGATCTAGCATATAAGTATCCCTTAAATTCAAGATTTCATTAAATTACTTGCTACAAGATTTCACTTCATTAACTACCAACCCCACTATAACTTCATTAAATTCAACATACTGAACATAATATAAAAAACCAAAATACATACATATATACATATACATATACATATACATATACATATACGTATATATACGTGTGTGTGTGTATATATATATATATATATATGAACTAACCTTCATAATTGACACCAGAAGGAGAAAGTGTTGCAGAAGAAACATTCAACAATATCATCAAAACCAGAAACCAAAACACTCCAAACATATCTTCTTTCTTCACCATACTTAAAAAAGCTTCAAACTTTTTTCACAAACATACAAAAAAGCACACTTTAAACACTTTTGTTGTTGTCTTTTAAAAATCTCAAAAGACAAAAACAAAAGAAAATAAAAACAAGAATCAGAATCTTTGTAAAGCAAAACTTCCAGAATGCACTAAACATAAACTGTTAGATATTCATTATATATAATATATATAATATATATATATAGTATATATTTTTTCAATCTTTATATATAGATATATATATAGTTGCTTAAATTTATGAATCTTGGGTCGTTATCCAATATGGTAACATGTTTAAATGTAACTTAAGAGAGTGTGTATGTGTATGTGTTTTAATGGCGGATATAGAAAGAATACAAGAAAGAAGTATTATTATATTAGTAGTAAAATAATGATTGTGTTTTATATTTAGAAAATAATATATCCTCTTAAAACATCTTCCTAATAAAATCTCTCGTCATATCGTAAGAGAATTATTAGGAGGATTATTTTAAAGGATATATCATTTTCCTTTTTTGTAACACAAAACAATAAAGCCCGGCTACTTGGTAATCTATCGGCGAAAAGTGACCCATATGTCCGTAAACGCTGATAGCATTGGGTAGTTTAAGCCCACCATATAATTTCATTCCAAAAAAGTCCCACAAAAACCAAACCAAAAATTGAACATCCGTATTATAGATAAAACCTGGATGCTCATCACTATAATTCTAGATCATCGGCTATTTTTATTTTATTTAATGTAATAATAAAAAAAGAATAACCTATATGCTTCTAGTAGTACATAAATGTAAATTTATTTTATAAATTTTCTTTAAAAATAACTAAGTTATGTTCTACTAGAAGCATATAAATTGTTTTCATAAGAAAAGTTATGAAAGAAAAGGATCAAATAATTGTTAAAGTGAGAAAACAGTAAAAAAAAAAAGAAAAAAAAAAAGAAATATATTATATGCTTTTGATTCAGTGATTGGACTGGGAGGCAAAGAACAAAGAGAAAGTTAAAATTGTGCAGTAAGATGTTTGCACATCACGTGCTTGGCCTGTGGTCGCCAATTCTTTGTTTTTTTCTTTATTTTTTCAAAAGTTCTTTTTTATAATATGAAGAGAAAATAGTTCATATATTATTATTTTCAAATAAATTTTGAATAAGAATCATATACTATATATTATTGCTAAGATATGCTAGCTTAATATATAATTGTTACGATAACTCAGGGGAGGCTCGGAGGGGGGGGGGGCAAACCCGACCTCCGGCCATGGCACAATTTTTAGGGGGGCACAAAAATTTTAAAATTTTTCTATATATATTATATATAAGTATAATGTGTTTTATATATAGATATATTTGATTCCAATAACTAGTTAATGACTAAATTATAAATATACAATACCTTAGGTACTAAATATGTATATACATACAAAGTTATATCCTTAGTATCAATTTACTATGGTATGTATTTTTAATACTATGATTTTGTTATTGTTATAAAGTCTCATTTATATCAAAAAAAAAATGCTTATATATTTAGATTCGTTAAGAGCTAGGGGCATTTTTTTTTCCCGACTCGGCCTGGGCACTTAAATTCTTAGGGCCGCCCCTGCGATAACTTGTGCACGTATATGAGAACTCTATTAGTGATGCTAAGAAATAATTGGGAGATAAATGATTGTAAATACTATCATAACTTAAAAACGATTAAATTCGAGTATAGCTAAGAATAAACTGTAGACATATCACGTGCTAGTCCCATGAAAGATATTGTGTCTAAACGTTTATGGATATTCTAGACATAACTCAATGTAGATATTTGATAGTTTAGTGTAGTGTGTATGTTCATGGGCGGATGCAGTATACAAAGACCGAGGGCAACCACCCTCGACGACCCTAAATTTTTTAGTGTATATATCATAATTATGTATATTATCATGCTTTTGTTTCATAATGCCCTTAAATTTTTAAGCTAAATCTTTTTTGCCCCCGATGATCTAGTTTTCTTGATCCGCCTCTATGTATGTTAGCTACTTATCCGTGCAAAGCACTTACTCCATGATTTGATCATGTCCATCATAAACGACGTTGATGGACAACATAAACTTGTGAGTCCATTGACCAGCCTCATCACACTAGTGTTGCTTAAGATTGAATAATAAATAACATAATCTAAATGATAGTAATTAAGATTAATTATTACACCAAGATGCATCAGTCCAGTTTTGAACTTGGTTTTTGGACCATATGAGTATATATTGTGGTTGATCCTCAAATGTTGTAATTTGACAAACGAATGCAAGTTAGGCACTTACTAGATTGTGTTGTATTCCTTGGGCTGTTGTTTATTTTGTTTCATTTGATACATGTCGCACATATGAGCTTGAAATTTAATTGGAAAAAAAAAATCTAATCTTATCTTATAAATAAATAATGTAAACAAATTTTGACTACCACCATTTAGTATTAGACCGAAGGGAATGAGGGCGTGTCCCATCCCTTTTTGTAGCCATCACGCCCCAGCAAGCCTCACCAAGCCCCTCCTCTCCACCCCCAA
The DNA here is from genome assembly GCA_028566075.1 of Solidago caesia. NCBI lineage: Eukaryota > Viridiplantae > Streptophyta > Magnoliopsida > Asterales > Asteraceae > Solidago > Solidago caesia. Next base: position 1,413,110 of record JAOXNX010000026.1, read on the forward strand.
GGGCGTGCCACTGCATGCTTCGTTCCATTTGAGACGGTCCTTT
>JAOXNX010000026.1:1435343-1448337 GCA_028566075.1 Solidago caesia
CGCGAACGAAAGTATTGGTCACTTAATTGTCTTGAGTCTTCTTAATTGATTATCTTGAGTAATTTTTGCCCAAAACAAGTATATTGGTAGATTATTATTAGTATTAGGAATTAGAAAGTGAAATATATTAAAGGAGGTTAAGGATCCCATGATAATAAAAAGTTACTACGTTGTGTCTAATATATGGTAATAAAATTCCGTGAAGATAAAAATATATTTTAGATTAACTTATGGTTATAGAATATTGTTTAATTTATCATTTAATATATGGTAGGTTATAAATATTATTGATATCAATAAATATATAATATAGGATTTATTTAAAAATATATAAAAAAAAAAGACACACATGTCGCTTAAATATTGCGTCATATGTCGATAAATGGACGCCACAATCTTGTTTTAGTTAAATACTCATTTGACCCGACCCGACCCGACCCATTGTCCAACACGCCTACTTTACCGAATACTGATCAACCCAACCCATACAAAAGTACGCATTTGACAGGCCCGTTATTAAACATGTCTAGTTTATCACCGCTACAACAAGCGAATAAGATACAATATTACACTGTACTACTTTCTTCTTTTGCTTCTATGTAAAGTAGATGTTATATCATTTCAATGTGTGTAATGAATTATGAACCCATCAAGATAATGTAGAAGAAAAGAATGTCCAAATGGACAAGAGAAAGGACATCTTCATGGGTTCCACAACAAATAATTCTCCCTAATCCGTTATAGTATAGTAGTTCGCTTGTTGCTAAGATACACGTTACTTCATGCTGCAACATTTTCAGAAGATCTCGACAAAAGTAACTCCTTCCACTTTACTATGAGAGCAAAGACGCCAAATGCAGGGAGATGAATCAATCCCATTCCAAGATACCTGAAATGAGTAATTCATCAGCATCTGAATTCTGAATACACGTTCTCTGGCTCCAATATCAGAGATCAAGTATGTGAAATAGCTAAGAAAAGCAAATTAACGGCAAACAAAAAAAAACAGCTTCAGAAATCAAAAAGAAGATTAGGGTGCAACATATGTAAAAAGATGGATATGAAGGACCAAAGCCCAGACTTTCCAGTCCCAAGGGCGTATGCAGAGCTCGGTTATAAGAGGGACCAGGCCAGGCTAAGTTAGGATCAGGATCAGCATGGACCGAGACCAGGCTCAAAATAAGGACCCCAACTATAGTGTTCCTGTGCTTAGTTAAATCCGATCCCACACTTTTGAAAGCATCGATTCCTAAGTACAGACACTTACGTGCCAGTTTGTGTTCTTAAAGAAGAAATTATTTTACCACTAAAATAAACCATTTCGCAATACCTTTAACATCACCCACAAAAAAAGAAAAAAAGAAAAAAAAGGAGATTCTAGCTACTTTATTTATAACTTTAGTGCATACTAATGAATGGACTTGTAATTTTTGTAATAACAAACCATTGAACATTGCCTATTCCTTATTTACTCTAGTATACCTTGGCAGTTTATTTTGAGGCCAAGCTTAATCAGGTCCCGACCTTTCAAAGAGGACGACCAAGCTTAGCTGCCAGAAGTGGAAGCTTGGACACATCAACTATTTAGAAAAAACCCTTTGGGTCCATCTGGCTCGACACGATCCGTAATAAGAACAACATGATCTATTTTGACTTGTTACCCAATCAGCCCGACCCACCTATTTTGCCACCTCTATTAATAACTGCAACTCCACAAGTGAGTAGGTCCAGCACTCCAGGCCCAAGTATCAATGACCCAATCCATCGTACATCTAACCATGCAATATTTATCAACACTACGTCAAACTGAGCTCTGATCATCATGTTAAGATTTCCTCACCCTAGAAATCTAAACCCTAAAGATTATGAGTTCAAGGCCTCACTTTTGGAGTGAATTGGGGTACACAATGGGCAGCCATGCATGTTTTAGCTTCTTGGGCCTTGGATGTGGTACTTGCAGACGAGGTTTTTAGCAGTGGTATATGAAGTTTAAATGCATAGAATCATACCAGATGGGAGCATATGGAGATGATAAGTCAAGGAAGACATAAGGCCACCTGCAATAACAAGAGCCATGACAATGTTAAAGTGCTTGGAAAGTTGGAATCAATTCACGGGAACATCAAGTTGCTGCTGTTTGCAATGAATCAGAACGATAGTTACCGGAAACAAAAATTAATCATGCAATATTATGCCGGCTGGCATTTTGCTTATATTCATGGTCGTTGCTAGGATTTTTATTATATACTTCACAAATTCATCAATTTACTCATTGGAAGACGACTACCCTTGCTACAAGAAAAAGATCAGGAGTAAATAAATCCCAGCCACAAAGTCATAGACCAGTTCACTACCCACCTTAGGCTCCATATCTATCACTACTCACTAGAAATTCTAATGCAATTAGAGAAAGGTAGCTCTTTTAACCCATTTACTTATAATATAGATAAACGAGGGAAGGGTTAAATGGGTTGAACTGGTCGAAACTTGAAAGTAGCTCAAAGTCTATTTTTGAAGCATACAACATTACAACCTCCTAAATCATGTTTTTTCATATATTTTTTTCTAAAAACAAAAAAAAACTGGTTCCTTTGCTTCCACTAATCATAATTCCATCCCTACTTCTACGGTGGAAGTTAGAAACCAGTTTGAGGGGTTGTACAGGTCCAATGTGGTTGTTCCAGATGACTCCAGTGATGAAGTTTTTGATGATCCACATGGAAGCTTTATGGAGGCATATATAGATATGCATTAGTCTAGTTATGTTCTTGTTGCTATTTCATTTGAGTTACCAGTCTAGATTTATTGATTTTAGCTGGAGAGTCTGGGTCTATCCAATTACCCAGTTGGTTCATTTGATGCATCTTGGGCTCTCTTTATAATGTTGGGAGCCCAAGAGGGCATCTTTTTGTAATAGTCGATTTAGCATTTCAGCTAAGTCGCCTGATTTTCATGTTTTTATATATTCTAACTAGGGTAAATCCCTTTTACCCAAAAAATTTTTTATTTTATTTTCTGAACAGCTACAAATTTTGTATTTTGTTGGAAATGTTGGCAAAGGTTGAGGTTGAATTTTATTGTAATATATATATTAGAAGGTTGAGGTTTATAGTAATATATGTGTATATATATATATATAATCAACCTAGCTGATGATGATGTTAAGGCACGGCTGGGACATGTGCATTTTTTGTTCATTTCATATTAGTGTGTCTAGCTAGAGCTTTATCTTGTGGAACTAATATGTAATGATGTGTTATGGGTAGTGCTAGAGATTAGCTTGCTACACATATATGGCCTGTCGTATATATGAATTAATGTGACACACAGTCACATTGCTTGTACTAAACATTTATTGTGTTATTGGTATAAAATTCACCGGGGTAACCCTTTACCCTATATATATATATATAATCAAAATCAACACCTAAATTATTTAAATTATGGAGAAAAAAGTGTTTGTTGGCCAATCCAACTGGACACAATCCAGCTCAATTGATCCGAACCCATTTTGACCCATTACACAACCCATCCGACCTGCCCACTTGCCTCCTCAACTAACAATTACAATGAAGTTCCAGTATGAACTAAGATTTACTGAATTATATGCAATGTATCACCTAATACTTGAGGTTATCATCCAACAAATTGATCTAAACACCTAACAAGACATGTGACGTCTAATTGGTTAATCCCTTTCTTAAAACATCAATACAGGTGTCATAAATATTGAATCCTTGATTCAACTGCTCTCAACTTGATAAAACTTATACATTGATGATTACATAGTTGTATCTGTATGTTTATTTGCTAAATGCTAACCCATTGGTACTGTTTGGATAGTAAAATCCAATATTGTGGACTGAACTAATGCTTGCTGTTATAGACAGTAAATTTGAGAACATGATTACTGTTATACATATAAAAAGAATAAGTTAACTTACCGTATCGATACACAAGCATGGAGAATCCACTGAAAGATGACAAATATACATGTCCATATCGCAAAGTATGCTAAACGGAAGAAGGGAAACCGCTAGAAAAGAACTTAAGATGTAAGTAAGACAACAACATATAACTTGCAATGAAAAATATGTACATATACCCAATATCTGAGCTACTGTGAACAAAAGCACAAAAGTCCTTAGTAGTTGCCCCTTTGGGGGTTTAATGATGAGCTACTTTTTGATTATTGATAATATGTATGCAATGCTATCTTTCAAGAGATCCTCTTTGTGCTTTCACATTGTCCAGCATGCGGTGTAGTGAAATTCAGCATAGTTCACTGATTTCTAAAGATAATGAATCGATACTAATCTTGGGGTGTTACTCTGTATAAACTGTATTTATCGAGAATTTGAGATGCATTATTCATGGTTCTTATTTTCATTATTCATAACTCTTACATCTTGCAGAGTCAATTTTTATTAGTTTGTATTATGAAGTGCAACGCAAGCACTTGAAACCCAATTAGATAGATAAACAAGACTTCAGATAATTAGGAAGAGCAAACAATATTGGTTATGGAGGTTGAAGAAAAAATCAAAACGGATTAAAATGATCCATGAGAAGATCACAACTTACTAGGCGATTTAGAATCACATCAATGAGGAGAAGAACAGCATTGACTGAATGCAAGGTAACATGCAACTGTGACAAACATGGATAAAATAGCACTCACATTAATATACAAAGAAATGGATAATATCTCTATAAGCTTATATATATTAAATTATGAATGGATATTATCAAACACAAAGTTTAGTGCCAAAAGAGTGAGCAAGTAAAAACATACAAAAGTCAATTTGTAACTTGCAGGAGTAAGAAACGGATAGATTATGAGCCAAAAAACACTATCAGTCAGTCCGACAGCACCTGCAGATATCTGTGTATTATGAACGAGAGTAAAAAAGAATTTTACGAAACGCTGCACCAGGAAATAAACAAACCGAAATCTGGCAGGTTATATAGATGCGCTATAGAAAGGTAACCAACTTTGGGTCAAACTTTCGTTTTAGATAACCAAATTTCCCCGGATAAACAATTAATCTTTCAAAATATATTGAAACAGACCTTAAAACCCAAACCTTTTACCTGAAATCAAATTTTCTGAAACTTTTGGTTTTTCCTTGGCTAAAGAATTTTGGTTACCTTACCAAAGCTGATTACCTGTATATGGAACTTGCCCTATTTAGAAACATGCCTGGAAGACTATTTGACAAGAAAAGCCCCATATGCCAGCAGTCTTGCGAACATTACTTTCTCCCTGGTAACTTGGTTTCATGGGCATATGCGGAGTGAAACTCTCTTCTATTAGAGGAGCCACTAACGAGCCTTCTGTGTCTAAAACCACATGACTGAAATCATCATCACGGGCTTCATTGTAATATTGGTAGCATCCATAAATGGAAAGTGAAGACGCAAGCTACAGACAATCATTAATTCATTATGCATGAAAATGTGCCTATTGTAGCAATCTCAAAGATATGATTCTTAAAGATTGCATACCCCAAAATAGAAAGTGACCGAAACAAATGTCCACCTGTTCATTATCAAAATAAAACAATTTATTAATGAAATTGAAATGTAAAAAACTTCATATCATAACCTTCTGATTACAATCGCGCGTACTAACTTCCAGTGAAGTAAATACATATGACCACAATTTGAATGCTTTTTAGCACGGTTCAAAGGACTACAAGTTAGAAAACGAACCTGTTATTGGACCTTTTGAAGAAAAAGTATGACAAAAAGTTGCGCGTATGAACATATTGTAGCATGTTGTAATATAGGAATGTATTGACTATGTATTAACATTAAAGATAGATATATCAATATATCATACACGGTCTTTTAGACAACATCGCTCGAGCACTACAAATAAGGATCATAAGAGTTTAAAATGTATACTTACTGAGTGTAAAAGAACAGTTTTCCAGCTCCAGCGGTAACCAGATCAAATATGAGAATTGCTAGTAGCAAACAGAATGCAATTAATCTGTAACAAAGCAGCCAAGCAGGATGCATTTCTTCAAAAGAGGTCCTCCAAGTTTCATCCTCGTACAAAATCCCAGTGGGTTCCCTATCCAGTTCGTCATCTTGTTTCCTGGTTCTCTTTTTGTTGAATACTTCATACATGGCTATTAAAATCCCGGATACTACAATAGTAATGACGACCCATAATGCACATAGGAAGAACCTCCAATTCAACCAGTAACTTAGGACTGTCGTATCATCCATCAGTGCCTCAGCGGTCACTACAGATTAACGCTCCTGTTCAAAATGATATTGTCAATATATTATCTTAAGTAATTAGGTTTACTATATCACAAATACATTAATTTTAAGACTGATCGCAAATACATTAATTTTCATTTTTCAAATATGTTAAGAGTTATGAATGAGATAAAATGAAATGAAACTCTATTACAAATTAGATACGATCGATACTAGATGGGCTTAATACTTTGAATTACGAGACATTTCATTTATAAGCCAACTCCCACATATATGCCTTGATGACAATTGTTCGACCATTTTACAACGTATGAGGTAGAATTATCTATGCCTAAGGAAAAAGATAAGCCAAATTTTGAATTTCTATAAGCGAAACCATTATTTCTTGTATGCAAACTAGATATAGCTATTTGCTGAAAATCTAACATCAACAAGTTTCTCTTAGTAATAGCTGCTAGAGATTCTAAAGTAAGTATATTCTCCCAAAAAGGTTGATTTTCCAGCAACCCCAACCGCCCAACAACCTGAGAGTTAAATCAAGCCCACCTAGCGACCCACTCAGATAGGGACCCAAATAACTGACCCAACCTTAAAACAGACTTTTTTGATAATCAGGTTCCTACTCGATTCAGTCGAGGTCCAAAACCCCAAGTCTTGGTCTACACCAGACCACCAAAGACCCTTAACCTGAGAGGTAAATAAGTCCACCTAGCTCAGATGGTGGCTCAACAAACTGATCCAACCTCACCAACAAACTTTTTGATAACTCATGTCCTCTTTGGCTTAGCTTGTGAAGTTGTGATTGAAAATACCCCTATCTCCGGAACTAGCTAGGCTACACATTGAAGGCAATTATATAGTCCGTGACAATTTTAATGAAACTCTCTAATTTGCTTCGGTATTTTATGCATAAATCACATCTCATAGCTATAATGGTAACACGGCGTTTCGCTACATGAGCGAGTAAAATGCCCTATCTATAGCAACCGAAAAAGGGGCTTATTAAAAGAAAACCTAAACCGTTTCGATTTCCGACCGGAATACCTTCTGGATAGTTAACTCCAAAAGTCAATATAAACCTCCATAGCTGATGGAGTTTTATAACAGAAGCCATTTCATCTCAACTAACAAACTATACATACATAGTCTGTATACAAACTATAGGTTATACATATACATGAGTATGTATATATCTATCTACTACATGATTGTGTGTGTATGTGTAAGAATAACACCATAATAGTCAAATTTCAGTAAATATATATACAATCAGTAAATATACAATCAGTAAATATAGGTTACTAAATATAGAAAGTAATTACATTAGTTCATAGAGATCGATCTTCCATTTGTTAATGATCAAAAGGAGCAAGTTGAGATTTTTGGATTTAACAATGGCAGGAAGTTAGCAGATTTTCAATTTTGCAGTTGAAGAATTTGATACCCAACCGTAATTTCAATTCGGGATCCTTCAAAAATCTACAGTTGTCATATTTTGCACATGAGTCATGAGGTGCCAACGAGCCGAGCTTATAACGAGTTGGTTTGAGATCGAGCTTGCTTCGGTTGAATCCGAGTATATTAGTTTTTGAATTCAAGTCGAGCACGAACAAATTTCACAAGTATGAGTTTAAAAGGTTGACATTTGGCTGTTTCAAGCCGAGTTTTGTGACTCAAACAAACCTAACAAGGTCTCTTAAAATGAGTTTTATTGAGCTTTAAGATTTTAATATAAGGTTATTTGTGATCTACATGATAAAATTGAGGTTGAGTTTATCAAGGTCGGACGGACATTGTAAATGGGTAACTTGAATAATTAGTCTGTAAAATTAAAAAACATAAATTATCATCGAGCTTGAAGATAATTCTGAAAAGTTATTGGAGCTCGAATCAAGTAATCAGTTAATGAGTCGTGCTACTTGGCTTAATTCATTTCTAAACAAACATTTGACGGCAATCTAAGGTGGATTTGGGTGCTTCAAGTCCACCTTTATGTAAAGTGGCGTATCTAGTCTAGTTTATATAGGCCTAATACTTTGTATTATGTATCCTTAGATCGGGAAAAGCCTAAGCCCGGCTTTTGGCTTAGTATGAGGAAGCCCGATCATACATTCCAACCCAACTTCCAATTCGGATACCGATATGGAAAACGCCCAGTCTAGCCCTGACTCGATCATTGGTAAAAATCCGGTATTGGATTATAAAGGGTAAACGGAAAGGATTTCATAGTTGGAATATGAAAATGCTTATAAGACTAAGAGGAGTAAGGCGGCTTGATGGGGAGGGCGTCTTGCGACACGTGACAAATGCGTAAGAGGAGAAGAAGCCCCAAAAATGATGGAGCGAGGAGGCAAGGGGCGACAAATATATATACTATATATATGTATACACACACTAAGGTAACAAACAAACCAGCAAATATTAGACGGGCGACAATTTTTTTTTGAGGAAGAAGCCCCTCAGGGCTCCTATAGCTATGCGGCAGAGGGGGGCAAGGGCGGCACACTTGCCTTTGACGCCCTACTCCGGTTAGTCTAAAGGTATCAAAATAATTATCCAGTCGGCAAGATTGTAATTTATGATTTGCAAATATTTAACCATAGTTGGGCCCATTTCCTCACAAATTAATTTGCAAAATAATTTGAGCCCAAAAAAGCCCAAACTAAATATTTAACCATAACTTGGCCCATTCCACACAAAACCCTAACCCTAAGTATAAAAACCAACACATTCAACATTTCCATCTTCCTTACCCAACCCGCCCAAAATGCAGATCTTTGTAAAAACCTTAACAGGCAAAACAATAACCTTAGAAGTCGAATCATCAGACACAATCGACAATGTGAAAGCCAAGATTCAAGACAAAGAAGGTATCCCACCAGACCAACAACGTTTGATCTTTGCCGGCAAACAACTCGAAGATGGCAGAACATTGGCAGACTACAATATCCAGAAAGAATCAACCCTCCATTTGGTCTTACGCTTACGTGGGGGTGCTAAAAAACGCAAGAAGAAGACATACACAAAACCAAAAAAGATCAAACACAAACACAAGAAAGTGAAGTTGTCTGTCTTGCAGTTTTATAAGGTTGATGATTCTGGGAAGGTGCAGAGGTTAAGGAAAGAATGTCCAAATGGTGAGTGTGGTGCAGGAACTTTTATGGCCAACCATTTTGACAGACATTATTGTGGTAAGTGTGGGCTTACATATGTGTATCAGAAGGCTTAGAAGATGATGAAGGAATGAGGTATTTTGACAGTAATTAAAGGGTAATGGTTATTTGAGAGTTGTCTTATATTTTGTTGATTTTGAGAGTAGCTCAGGTAATCAATATTTTGATATTTAATGTTTTTATTATCTATTTGCAGGTTATATCATATTTTGGCACTTTTTGGATCATGAAAGCAAAGAAGATGAAGCTTTTTATTAGTAGTTTTTTGGGTATGTAATTGAACCTTTGAAAATGTAATTTCTATGAATTTATGCTTTTATGGTAATGGTTTTATGGACATATATGATATCACTATCTAGGTATTAAGAAATATATGTAATGGTGTTTGCGTTGAATATTCGTATTTCGGGGGACTTTTGATATGTTTTGATATTTGTACTCTGTTTTTTTGTAGTTATTTAACCTTGCTAGATCATTTTTTTAGCTGTTTTAGGCACTTTTGGTTGTTTGAGTTAGAAATAACCAAAAATAAAGTTGGTTGAAATTTTCCGCATGATGTTTTAACATGTGCAGCCTTTTGGTTAACCTGCATTGTTTTAAATTGGCAACGGCTAGGCTGAGGCCGTTATACGAGTGTGATTATTGGGTATTGTTGTAACTATATATAGGTATTTATGTAGTAGTTCATATTTTGTATGTAGGGCTTTGATGGAATTTCTGGCTATTGATTGTTGTATTTGGTTTGTTTTTTTATTTGATGGACAGTTTTTAGTTTCTGTGAGCTTTTTGGTTTACTGTTAAATTTAAAAAGCCATTAAGGTCATTTTTTCGGCTTGTTAACTTATGGACTCATTTTGATTATCTGAACACTTCCTTAGGACACATGAATTATGATGCCTAGTTGGATACTTTGTTAATCGCATTACTTATGGTTTGTTTCTGCTTTATAGTTGCATATCTAATACTGATGACTTAATAGTTTTACATACCAAGTATTCATGTATCTCTTTAGGTTCACTTTTAGCCTGCTAGGTTTTTTGGTTGATGTGAAGGCAGTAGGCCAGTAGTCATGCAATATTTGGGCATATTAATTTTTGGTTATTAATCATCAATGTCGTCTGTGAGTTCTGCTTGAGCTCCTTTGCAAAAATATGTCTTCGTGATGCTTACATATGTTTCTAGCCCCGATTGGTTTTTGAATGGTGAATGTCCATTAGAGTAAGAAATGGTAGACCTGTAACATCCAAACACCCTTTTATGAAGGGAATCAGGATTTAAACTCGATGTGGGGTTTTGGTGAAGTTGTATAAGGGTCTATTAAGGATTGGAGATGATCCTGTCTTTTTATTTTTCTTGAGAGTCTAATTCGAGTACTTGATTCAGTTGGTAGCAACTTGTTTCTGCCATTATGCTTGTTCCTTAAGTGTGTACAAGGAGAGTAATTTTCAACTAGGAAGGATGGACTCCGATTAAGTGTCTAGCATAAATGGTCTAGATATGTGGGAATGATCCTTTGATCAAATTAGGCGTGGCCTTAGAAGACTTGTCGATACATTTTACAAATGATATATCACATTTCTTTAGCTATGTTGACTTGAAGTCATGGATGCTCATCTATTTCTTACAGTGATAGTGTGATTTGTATAACATGCTTAACTTTGGTTTTTCTATCAATAGAAACTTGTATATATTGCGTTATCTTTTTGCTAGTCCGATATGTCGATAAGAAAATCTGAACACAAATGTTTAGTGAAAGCTTGACCTTTTTTTATCTAAACTTATAGAAGCCAACATATTAAGTATAAACTAGATATATCAAGCCAATGTAGAAATTAAAGCTCGACAGTCCACACTAGCCAAGTTCATTTACATCATAGTAAAATATGCTGCACACAAGTGGCACTCGATAACCAACCCCTTTAAACTAAATCTTGTGACGAAAACTTGTTTGGTTCTACGGACTGTGTTAATGAGAGTCTCGATGCGATTAGCACATGATCACCAGGGGTAAGAAATGGATAGATTATGAACCAAAAAACACTACCAGTCAGCCCCGCAGCACCTGCACATATCTGTGTATTATGAACAAAACCGAAATCTGGTGGCTTAGGTAGAGGTGCTATAGAAAGGTAACTAACTTTGGGTCAAACTTCTGTTTTAGATAATCAACTCTTCCTGGAGAGTACATCACTGCACTATTGAATCATGTTTTCCTTGTAAGTTTTTAAATAAAATCTTTATGAGGCACCTCTACAGATATTTTTTACAAAACTTTATAAATCAACTTTTATAAGTTTTCTATATGAGTTTTCCTTTAGCTATCGAGTTGGGAGGCATGTCTAACCACAACCAAAGTGACCCAATGGTCGAGCGTCTGATGTACTCTCAAGAGATCTTAGGTTCAAACCTCATTAGGTAAACATCTTGCGGTGGCCAAAAAAAATGTTTGGGAACGATCCCAAAGATACTCTAGTTAGATCACGTACATTTGAATCAAAAAATTGCATTTTTTTAGTAATAGCAGGAAAACCTCATCTCTTTATAATTTAGTTGAGAAGCATGTCTTCTAATTTGGACCAACCATCTAACTAAAAGTAGTTCAATTTGGGCATACTGTAGCGTTTAACAAGAGAGGGGTTTTTAGTACAGTATATATCACTAACCTATAATGTATGTTGTACATTTGGACCATTTGGTTATATAAAAATAAAGGGCGTAGCATGCGTACTGCAGTTATACCTAACATGCGTACAATATAAGAGAAAAACTAAAAAATATATTTTCATTTAAACCTTTCAGCTTTGTATTTACACATGTTACACCCTTCCATTTGTGTTGTGTTTGCAGTCTACTGCACGGATCATTTTTCCAAAAATAAAAGTATAAAAGATAAAGTTTAATAGTGTACATGTAATCTTCAATATTGCTTTTCTGTATGGATCTTCTGTCACATAGTGACCAAGATGTTATGAAGCACACACCATGTATTTTTGAACAAATCTAAGCTGACGCATCAATTTATATGTGATGAATTCTCCTCCATATATAACTTTTATATATATGGGAAGGTTACGGTGCGAAGTGTGTTATCTTGCAAAACGTGCGAACCAACAGCTTTCTTCCCCTGCCGCCCCCACCACCACCACTATCGCCGAAAACTGTGATACGGTACGGGCCTAGCCATTAATCAAACGGGTGTAGCCCGTTCAGCGGGGCTTTGCCCTTATCGGGGGAAGCCCTCAAGGGAGTTTATAAAGGAGTTGGAAGTTGAATTCATCTAGGGTTGGTCTGGATTTGATGTGCGGCGATCCAAAAGATGGTGTGATTTGATACGGTACGGGCGTTGCCCTTACTGCCATGGCTCCGCCATGGATGGTAGGGATGAAGTTAAGATGCATGTTAATGGAAACTAAGATGCATGTCAGTGTTAACTAAGATGTATGTTACTATTAACATAACATACAATGTCAATAGGAAAAGAGATACTTAACCTATATGTTTTTCAACCGACACTGCATGTTAGTAATATTTAAACTGTGTATTAGTGCTTCGCACACTTCGCAATTTAACACACTTTGCATAAG
>JAOXNX010000026.1:1477802-1488355 GCA_028566075.1 Solidago caesia
TACATAGTGTCTTAAATTTTGAATTTTTTAAACATTACCATTTTTAACTTATTATTTAATGTTTATGTTATATTATACATATATAGGGAAAAGTTACTTTAAGAACCCCTAAAAGGTCAGGAACCTTTAAGAATTTTTTTAAAGTATTGATGAATTAGTCGGGGAAAATTTTTTTTGGAGCAAAACGCCCCTTGGGGTGCTGTAGCGGGGCGGAAGGGGGCGGCAAGGGGCTTCAAAATTGGTTTTGACGTCTTACTCCCCTTAGACTTATGATGCGAACAATGACGAAGTTAATTTAAATTGGGTCAAAATAAGGACTTAAAATAAAATATTTAACGACTGAAGCTCAATGATAGTCACCAAAAATTGTATAGAGCCTAAGTTAATTTCAATGATCCAACTCGGTTTTTCATAAAAATTATTTTTATTATAACACACACATACAAATATATATATATATATATATATATATAAGTTATGTTTCTGTTGTCTACCCAAAGTTTCTTAAATGTATATAATATATTCATAATGTAAAATATTTGTGAAAATATCATACTTCATCTCTCTCTCTATATATATATGTATATATAATATCAGATGCCCCTAAATTTTAAAGACCTTGTGTAGTCGCACATCTCACATACCCTCGTCAATAACCTTTACACATTAGATGTCATGTTAAACAAGAATTTCATAAGTAAGATGCCATTCTCATTGATTCCATTGCCTACTAAAAGGGTTCCGTGAATAGATTAAAAAACTAAATCATAATAATGCGTACATCATTGTGATAAAGAAGAAATGATCAATGATGAAAAAGCTCAACAGAAGGACGCTTCCCATTTGGGCATGTGGATGAGCTGAGGATCTTTTGGACCACAAGTGCCTTTTCATATTGAGCTGACAAATCGTGTCTTAACAGGTTCGGAGAGCGCGAATAACACAAGTTTCAAACATGAAAACGACTCAATTTGCATAGTAAATTTTTTCTTTTAATAGGTACCCAATTTGCTGACTCAATTTTCATATACATGTGTTATGTGTTAGTGTTATGTGTTGGTATTAGTAGAGTGGTGTGTCGAGGATATATTTTCTAAAGTTAGTGACTTAGATCCTTGTGTATTTTTCGAAAGTACTTTTATGCACATATGTATATGTAGAAATATGTTTTGAAAAAAAAAAATAAAAGTACTATATTTTTGACACAAGATATGATCACTTAAGTCATAATAAGCGTGTATAAGTTATTTCAAAATGGAAGGTTTGGATGAAGACAAAGGTCAAGGATTCGATCCTTATTTTTTGAAAGGCCGGAAGTCCTTTTCTACCTTAATTGAAACCTAGAATCAGCGTCTCTACCTTAGGTAAGGATAAGACCGTCTACATCTCAACTTCACCCATACACCGTCATAGACAGTATTGTGACCTATAACCCGTCAACCTCCCCATACACCGTCGTAAACGGTATTGGGACCTATAACCGTGGAATACGGTATTGGGTGTTACTTACTTTTATACAAAACCATCTTAAAATGATCTAATTGCACGGATAAAAACTCGAATGGCTTAGAAAGACAAAAAGAAAAGTATATACGTAAATTGTTATTCTATATAACAAACTTTTAATTATATTGCTATATGTTATTGTTCAAGATAGGAGAAAGTTTTATAATTTCAATTGAAGTTATACTTGATCAATATATTAAAACTGAGTAAAGCAATATCAACAGCTATAGATATGGTTGTAACCCTAGATGGATCTAAATAAGAGGAACTAAAGACAAAATTAGATGGTACAACTATAACTAGTTGAGTGCATGTTCTGAAACATGTAACATGAATATTTCCTTTAACCAAAGCAACAAAGGTTGATCCATGTTGTTCTTGTTTCCTTCCGAATATTCTTGCCTACTCACGAGATCAAGAGCTACATATTAGGACTATTAAAATAATGAATTAGCTCTGTAAAAGCTGGACTTAATATTGGCTTTAGTGCTCCACCCCTAGTGCTAACAATGAGATTACCCACCATGGAATTGATGAAAATTAATACTTAAAAATGCATTTTAATAACAAAGGATTCTCGAAAAACTACCTTACTACTAGTTAGTTTGGTTAGTCTTTGTTATTTTCATTTGGCATGATTAGGTTTTAAATGAATAAACAATATATATCCAATGAGCTAGGTTTTGGTGTTTTAGATATCTCAACATTATATATTTGAAGAATAAAAATAGTGATTTTAACTTACGAACAACAACAATACCCAACCCCGATAGGCGTATGGAAGCTGTGAGATGTAATCAGTCATACTTTCACTCTTATTTAGATAGACTACTTCAAGAAAGACTTCCGATATAAAAACTGCGTGAATTTAACTTCTACATATTAATTATATGCCTAAAAAACTCGACAATCAAACTCACAGCGTGTGTGGATATATGATCGCTAACACACACAAACAATCGGCAATGCCATTGACCCCGAATTTGCCGTCGAAAAAAAATTATATCGTGAATATTGAAAGTGTATTATGCTAATTAATGCTACTGAATTCACGATTCATAAAATGATATACATGTTTAACTCTTGCAATTTCTTTTGAGGAACGCTTTTGACCTCAGGTGTCTTTTTCTCACCAGTCGTTGTCCACCTCATAATTAATAGGTTCAGACAACTTCCATAGCACAATTAGGGTACGATGAAAGCAGAGCTTAAACTCAATAAATCCCTTTTACTCGTTCCCCTAGTGGACCCATGTGTTTGCGGATGCGAATATCGCTTGAGCTATGCTCAGTTGGTGACTCTTGCAGTTTCACCCCAAACAACATATTTAAAAACGCTCACTAATCCTTAATGGAAAGGTTGTTCGTCCATCGACTCATATGTAGGTTTTTTTTTTATTCCAATTCTTTTTTCTGTATTTCTGTCCTTCCCTTTAAATTGAATTGACACTAAACCCTAAAAAATTAGCCACCTAAAAAGTAGCCTTCCTCTCCAACTATGCAAAGTTATGATTTCAAATGAGAATCATAACAGGATTCTTTTCAGCAGGATCCAAATTTTGTAGAAAAAGCAAATTCTAAGGTTGGTAGATTAGAATAAATATGATGGAAAGGAAGAAAGCATTTAATCAGAAATCATAGTGATATCTTAATAATGTCCACTAATTAAAACTTTGGAGAAAATATATGATATGACACAAAACTACTTAGTACTTAATAAAGTCTCCGTCTCTAATGTGTATTTCTTATTAGCCCAACACCTTTTAAAGCCCAACCCCATGTAGCCCAAGCCTCCCATGCTTTTTCTTTCAGCTATTCCTTTTCAAAACATATATGTTAATATGTTATAGGAGTATATTTTTATTTTTTTTAAAAAGATATATATTACTATGATTTAAAACTAAAATGGTTATTAAAAAAAACTACCGATATTAACGATAAATTGAATTAAAACCTACAGAATTGTAATGAATTAGCAATGAAGTCAAAAGAAAATGACACCGAGCCATCAATGATTAGAGATAACGGTCAACGCTGGCTACTGAAAGCATAAAAAATGACAAGTCTTTGGGAGAGCTTAAACCTATATGAACCTGTAACACTCGGGCATTACTGACCAGTAAGCCAAAGGTTCAGTCTGGCACACGATAACACAAAAAGGAAAAAACAAAAAGAGAAGGGAACAACACCATAATCTGTAGTTTATCACTTTGAAGGCCTATAGTGAGGCGACGGCAGTTTATTTTTTATAAAAAAAATGTAGCTTCAAACTGTGTAGAATTTTCGAAATTTTAATTAACATCAAAACTTAAAATGTCATTGAAGTAGCCTAATTTTAAGTCCTTCAATTCTGCAAAGAGCCAGATTGAAGGACCTAAATCCCTATTAACATACTTCTCAAGTGGAGAACATTTACCAAATATACCATCATACCCATAAGTACAAAAAAGAGAGACATTGCTGTGTTACTGTAATGCATACTTAAAATACATGGGTAATTTCCACAATAGTTATGATAGAATCGAATCTAAAACAGCTACTGTGTACCACTTCATTTTGATACTTGAAGCTTTCACCTCCAATAACTCATCTAATATTTGAGTTCATCATGTGGTTACAACGGATTCCTGTTTACATCTTTGTAGAGTAAATAGCGTGAGCGAACTTTACCGAGCGCAGCATACCTGCACACAAGATTTCCAAACTATAACCAAATCTGCTTTTGATGTCACAATAGGGGGGGTTCAATCAAGTTTCTTACCACTGAGGCACAAATGGAGCCATCCAAATCGCATCTCCAGCCTCAACTGGATACCTATGTTACACAAAGCCAAAAATAAGGTCTATTCTAAAGTATGCATAACGATGATGATGATGTATATGGAGCCAGATTTAAAATGACCTTAAGGACTAAACTTGAAGTCCTTTTATTTGTTTTCTTCACACACAGACACACACAAAAAAGAGCTTTAATGCTAGTTTATCAATGAAATTTGTCACCAATTTTCATGAACTGGGTGTTTTTAGCTGTAACCGAAGCTTTCTTTAAAAAGATATGATAGGAAATAGAATATCAGTTTTCGTCATTCAACTTACCAGCTATCACCCAGACGATAAATGCCTTGTCCCTCTAGGAGTAACAAACCATGCTGATTATAATGGACTTCCTGCCAAAAAAACAGAAAACAATATACAGGTTATCATAGTTCTGTTCTTTTCAGGGTTTTTGAGTTTAATAGTAAACGAATTATAACCGAAAGCAAGTGGTAAATACATACCTTTACATTGAGAAATTCGCCGGGTTGAAAGTCCATGATCTGCATGATTACACATGTCTGATATTAATTTGACTCCACAGGATTTTTCAGTTTGTTTTGTTAGGAGACATCTTAGTACTTGATTATTAGTCATGGAGTGTGTTTTAAACTATGTGTTGTGGGTTTATGGGTTAGGGGAATGCCGAATTTTCCTTTGATTCGTGTGATCACTTTCATTATAAAGTATTTCGACCCTATCGATTGCCTCAAGGTATCATGAAATCTTTACAAGGATAAAAACAAAGTACAACTCTAATCCAAGACAACTAGGAGCTAGAGTCTGAAGAAAGAGATTATGTGAAATTTCATGTGTGAAATTGAAACCAGATATATGTATATATAATACATGTAGAAACACAACCTTTGAAATGAAAGGTTGCAACTCTTGAAACAAAGAGTTGTGACTATTAGTTAAAACAGTTAAATTAACTGTCCAACTAGGGGATGCTGCCCCCTAGACCCCCGCTATGTTTACCGGACTCGAATTAGCTCAAACGAGCGTGTACTCCGTACTCACCAACTCGTAGTTGTGCTTAAACCAAAATTCCTAGGTTTCAGGTAAATCACAATCACTGAATCACATCTAAAATGGCCTGATGACACTAAAATCACCAACACGTGTCAAATCAAACATTGCAACTTTCAGTGAGTTATAACTTTTGATGTTGATTAGAACATATCAAAGTATTCAATAAGACTTTAAAAATCCAAATCATTGCTTACATGAATGTTAAAGTCATAAGGCAGGGATGCAGGAAGAAGCTTCCGCAGTTCGAATACCTGATTATAAAAAGAAGAAAATTGTAAGAGCCGAGGGATAGGAATAATTACTAGATGAAGGGTATACATTTACGACCATAATAAAGACTTCAAACTAATTGATACATCATAGAATTTTCCAAAACAATTCTTGGAACCAAGTGTAGATACGCGATAGATAAAATAATAGTAATGCTATTCTGTGACTAAAGAAACAACACCAGGCAGATTGTTAGAAGTACTTACCTCTCCAGGGGTGTCAAGAAGTGGTTGCTGGTCAGTGGAGCCAACGATCGGCTCAGGAGTATGATTTTCCAGGTAAGCATACCTGAAGAAAAGTTAAAGCTCTTTAGCCGTTGTGGTTTATAACTAAACATACAACTGATCAAAGTATATAATCTACTTCATCCACATATGCACTCTCATGCTTTGGATCCAGACATCACTTTATAAGTGGTGAAAATAGCTTACCTTCTTTCAAATACAACTATTGTAGCAGATTCATAACTTTCAAAGAGATGCTCTGAGTTAGGAGGCAGGTAAGAAAACGAGTCTACCTATAATTCAAAGATTAATCCAACTAGTGAGAAATAAATTTTACTTAAATTACGTTCATGAGTCTCATAAACTACTTATTCACTTTATTGTCAGAAAGAAAGCTACTAATAAAACAAAGAGAAAAGGGTCCATGTTTGACGTTGGAAATCAACTTCAAATGTAGGAGTATTTCCAAACTCAAAATAGATACAACTCTATTTACCTTGTTGAAATACATATTTATTACCCGAATAAACAAATATCAATGTATCTATTAAAGGTAGCCATTTGACTTTCAAAAGTGGACTGATTTCAAAATGGAGGGAGTATCTAAAAGAACTTTAGTTCTCTGGTTATGCTGGATACAGTACAACCTTGATGAAATGATGAAAGATTGAAAACTTTTACTACAGTGTACAACAAAAATGCAAAACAGAACAGAGCAAATAATAGTCTATGTTTCGTTCTTCATGGATTGCAGTCAATTTTATAAACCAATTCAAATCCAAACAAATGGTCACTACACACAATCACAATCACAATATATATATATATATATATATATATTAGAGAAAATTAAAATGTACTCAAACTTCACAGCTAAAACAGATTGTAAAGTGAGATATCATCATGATCAAATATTCAGAAGTATACAATGGGGCTACATTTATGATGTGTTTATTTTAAATTTACTACATCAAAATGAAATAACTTCAACATCAAGGCAAATCATTTACCATCAATGTTTGGCCAATACCAGTAACATTAGTGATTGTAACCAACCCTTGAAGCACAAATACAAACCTACATCATAAACATAAACAAAAGAATCACTTCAAAAGAACCTCCTTTCCATTACAAAAGGGGAACATCAATGATCAATACCTCTCTACATGCTTCGGAGGAAGCCCTGATTTTGAATTTGCTGCACACATGAAATCAACATTTCAGCTCATAAGAAAATCGGTAATCATTTAACATTACACAATTACCAAATAACAAAGATATTATAAATGCACCTTGCATCTTTGCTATATACATCACAAAATGTGCACCCATTGCCGGCGACACTAAATATGCCCCCAATGTGTTGCTCCTATCAAATCATGATTTCAGTAACAGCCTTAAATTTAACCCACTAAAATAAGTAAATAACAAGATGCAAACACATAAATTTGAAGGGTTTAACTTACCAATCAGGCAATGGGCTAAAAACATGACTTTCCGGAGTGATTAAAGCATGGTCACTTCTATACACACTTCTAGTAAACCCTGGCAAATCTGCCAAAGAAAGATCCACAAGTAATCATTTAGCAAAACACCTATCATATTCTATAGGAAGGATCAATTTAATCTCAATTTACCAAAAAAATAAATTAAGGATTGTGGTGCTGAAACGTGTGAAGCACCTTGCACCAAAAACAATCATACATCAATGTGTAAAAACAAAGGTGCACTAAACATGTATCAGCACAAGAATCCTTCCTACACTTTCTACCTTAAGTAAACTTTTCTCCCGAACCTCGCCTTCAAGTTGTAATACATAACAAGCATTGCTTAATCTCAATGAAATCCAATAAAGCACTAACCTTGTAAATGAGAAGGGGAAAGAGTGGGGTTAATGACTTTAGAATAAAGGGGTTGATTTTTTAAATTGGATTTAACTATTGATGGTGCAGAACAAAACCCTTCTTCACTAACAACAATATTGACAAAACCTGTCAATAAAGAGACATAAAGCAATCAAATTTAAACATAATTATAAAAAGGGTTACTAAAATCACAAGATTAAAGAAATAACGTTGTAATCTTTGATGGACTTACATATAATTGTTGATAGAAACAAGAAAGATTTAACAAAAAATGCCGAAAAAGATTGCATTATTAGGGTGTGTTTTTTCACCTTCTTTCTTCTTGGTGAAAGAAGAAGGTGAGTGGGAGTGCCAAATATTTTATGGTATTTGTGGGGTGTAAAGACGGACACTGTGTTTTTGTCTCTATTGGCTTGTGTGGGAGATGACTCAGATGTGATGACTTGATGACACATTTTGAACCCCTTATATGTTATTTAGTTCCACAAGCTTTGGTAAATGTCACTTTTGACTTCATTTTATTTTTATTTTATTTTATTTTGGGGTAGTTTTTGTAAAAATGCACATAATTAGGATCAATATTACTTAGTTGGGAAGACTGAAATAATTTTAATGTAATTTGATTACTCTGTAATTGTTGTGTCACTACGTAATTACTGGAGTTGGTTAAGATAATGTGAATAAAAGTTATATTTTAAAAAAGAAATTACGGAAAGAAAGGTGGTACAGTCGGCCAAGAAGATATTGTTCAGAAAGAACATATACAAAATCAATGGCGACGTGGGAACAACAGGGTCTTAAAAGATAAGAAAAAAATATGTATAATTTTACATGGTTTTAAGGAACAATATAATTGACTTATTCCACAAACATATATTATAATCAGTGTTTGGTTGTACTTACAAAATGTATTGAAAAATAGATTATTATCGGTGTTTTCATCATGACTTTATATTCATATCATTATCAACAACAAAAGTAATTAGATTCTTGACTATCATTTATATTTTGTGTGTTCTCCATCACTAAGCAATAATTACGGAAACTAAATGCATGTAATGAATAATGTTCAAATTGCATTTTTATACTTATCGAAAAGATCGTACACTATATACTATATTGTACGAGTATTAAGGTTAGTTACATATACAAGATTTAAAAATGTTCTTATTTTATATTTTTATTTACTTAGTGTTTTGTATGTATATACGAAATTTAAATCTAGTTTAAACTATTTGAGAAAGGACTTAAGACTTAATAATGAGCAAATTACCAACAAGTCCATGTTATTATATCATTCCCAATTTCCCATCAACGATTAACAACAATACGTGATCATTAGTATTTATTAATAACAGTTTTTTGGTTAATATCTATGTTTGAATTATGTAAGTAGTAGTGGCTCAAGGGTAAAGCAAGTAAAATAAGGGCTTTAGGACTGAATTTTTTTTAAAGCCTCATATTTTTATGATTATATTATACATATGATCTCATACGAACAAGAACTAAAAAAAACCTTTAAAAAAGTAAGAACCGCCAAATTTTGTGTTAATTGGCATGTGAACATGTTCAATTGCATATAAATACATGTGAAAAAATCAAGTGAGAAAAACTAATAGACTGAAAACATGTTATCGTAATACCTAACCATAAAATCATTTATCACAAATACGTTGAAAAAGATGTAAAATGTTAATTCAATAAGATTTCAAGTTCCAAGTACAATAGTTGTAGTATTGACATTAAATATAACATAAAGTTTAAAGGGGTCAAAATCATTAAGAACACATCACAAGATATTGAAGTTTTTGTTATGAATAATCATTTCATATGATGTATTATTTGTGGTTAATGCTAGCTATTAGTAAAACTGCATAAGCAAAAAAGATATATTTTGAGGATTTTACAAAACTATTAAACCGGTTTTTGACTCTTACAAACTTACAAGGTATTATTAAATGGGTGATGGTTGCTTCAACGGAAAAAAAGTTTTCTTAGCTAAACTTATGAAAAACACATATACGATCAAAAAGTCACATAAAAGATAATTGAACTAACAACTTTATTGATTAAGAATGATATATCATTCCAGTCTAGTCTTATAAGCTAATTTGTATCTAATAAATCTGGAAAAATAAACTCAACGTAAAATATCGACAATTTTATTAATTGAAAAGGCTCCGTAGTAAGAATTCGTTTTAAGTCCAGTTAGGTTGAGCCACCCCTGTATGTAGGCTATGACATGAGTTCATATAAGAGAATTAAGAGCGTAACTCTGATAGCCCATAGCGAAGCCAGGATTTTAAGTTTAGGGGGCCGAACAGTTTACAATATAAATGTATGCTTCGTTGGGCAACTACTAAAAAATAATACTATAAATATATAGTTTTATAGACATGAGTTCATATAAAAGAATTAAGAGCGTAACTCTGATAACCCATGGCGAAGCCATGCTTTTAGGTTTAGGGGGCCGAACAGTTTACAATATAAATGTATGCTTCGTTGGGCAACTACTAAAAAGTAATACTGGAAATATATAGTTTTATAGACATTGTGGGTAGCCACAACCACTTTTCACCTCCATATGGCTCCGCCACTGATGATAGCTCTAATACAGATACAAATTATTTTACTTCAAATGTATGTTGCCGCTCATAAAGTATATGTTTGTGTTATGGAATAGCTACTTTACAAAGTTTTTTACAGTCAACCATATATGTGAAACAATCAATAATCTTGTCGCCGTCCTTGCAACAGAACTTAGAGGGGAGGGAGGGGACGCGGGGTTGGGTTGGGGCCGATCGGGCACACCGCCGCCGCCCTGTGGTTTTGGTGTTTGGGGT
>JAOXNX010000026.1:1503550-1515606 GCA_028566075.1 Solidago caesia
ATCCCTAGGTGGCGTGAAAGATGAAGCTGACATTAGAGGGCATAGGAGGACATACATTGGACGCATGCCCGGTCGCCTCATTGATGGATTAAAGGTAACATTTGCTTTTAAAAATAAGTTATGGCAAGGATGAAGTGTCGAACAAAAGTGAAGAAACAAAGAGTAGAAATAGCTTATGGCAAGGATGATGATCATGTAAAGGAGGGGATTTTGTTCTGAGTACATTTAGTTGCAGGTATGGTTCTCTCTTTCAACCGTGTTTAAGGGGATGTGGTTCTTGAATGCATACATTTGGATGATGATCATGTAAAGGAGGAGATTTTGTTCAGAGTAGTGTTCCAAATAACATTTATCAGAGGCTATGTTTTGATAACCATATATCAAGCAATTTAGAGTGCATGCTATCTGGCAAGAAACGATGTCATCCTCATGAGTTAATAGGATAGCTAGCTGTACATGCTCAACATAAAAGATCTGTACTTTCTTACTCAAACAATTGTATTAATTGTGTATTTATATAATACGGTTCATTAAATTGATGTAGACTTCATATATGTGTGTCCATATAAATAACTATATACAAAATCATTTGATTAATGATTGATTAGAGTTATTTAATATTTAATAAGAATTACTATCTAAATTTCATATACGCAGCCCGTGTCGGGACACGGGTTTTAAATCTAGTTTTATAGTAGTCATTGGGTTCTTTTCTATGGTACAAGAATGGACAATATGTGTTCTTGCCTTTCTCTTTTTTGCATAATTAGTTTTCATTGTATGTAAATCTGTATTCAACATGAAGATTATCTTAGGAAGTGAATTGCTAAAAAAAAGGGGCTCAGCTTGAAACCGATGACACTTATGAAAATCACTGCACGTCGTAATACCTAAGTTCCACATTCTGCTAAGAACATGAAATTTGAATGTTTGACTTCAGTACCACAAGTGCAGCACAAAGACGTACGTCTCGGTCGACCTATATATGTCCAAAATTGGTAGTGAAACAAAAACCTCTAATCTGAATAGTTATATGAGCTTACTAGTCTTAATACCCGTACGATGTATAACTCTTCACTATTTAAGTTTTTTTCTAAACGAAAAACTCACACATAGTAGTTGTTAAATAGTAAATACTCGATGACCTTGATCTTGTGTAAGGGCTTAGACAATGACTACAAGATTTAGACTAGATGACTTTTGAAGATATGTTTGTAGATCAACATTGCATAATCAGCCTTGATGCCTTCACATTTTCCAGCTGATATTGGGATTATTTTGTGTATTCGTGACAAATTGTATAATCTTTTGGAGACATGACATGACCGACATTGGGTGATATAGTGTCGGGAAGTGTCTTGTTTCGTGATTTATATTTAAGTCATTTAGTTTACCCTATATAATATTTGTATTATGATACTAAGTCGTATTTCACGATTTTCCCTTGATAAGGTGTGACATTTTATATCTGAAAAAATATAAAATATAAAAATAAAAGAAATAATCAAACACTAAATGTACATTTTAGCTTTTGTTTTTTTTGGAGTACATTATTACTCATCATCAGTGACGAATCGATCAATCAAAACCATCCAAAATTTATCTATCACCGCTGCCACATTTTGCATTACATAACACAAAAATGAAGAGAACTATAAATAAAATGTCATAAAATATTATAAATAAAATAAGTGTTCATAAAAATAACTTTTAACATCCATCTATAAAACCCTTCTAATGTATTTAAACACCCCTCCCTTTTATTCAAGAACACGGAGTTGAAACATCTAATATTCCTCTCAATACTATTAACTATTTTAAATAATTTCACTTGATATATTTATAATATCTTTATTAATTTATTAATTATAGTTTATTTGTTAACAAATGTCATGATCATACTGTTAGGAGGTTTTTTAATGGGAAGTGATATTTATACCATCATTTTTTATGAATGTACCACAATGTATAAGTTATATAACTGACTGTACAAACCAGTAATGCATAGTTGTAGTATATCCATAAAAAAAAAATTACCTTTTTTTTATCCGTCGTGTTTTGTTCATGGCATCAAGTATTATCTCTTTATTTTTTATTTAATATAAACTAGTGTTATACCCGGCCTTTGGCCGGGGATAACTGCGGGATAACCTCGAATCCGGCTATATCAACAGCTATCATCAAACTTAATGAAATATATAGTTAACCAATGCACCATATATTTTAAATGAGAGTAATAAATCCACAACAACTATTAGTCATCTACAATATTTCATGTTTTATACAATTATACACTGTGTAGTAATATATGTAGGTTTGTTGTGAATAGCTAAAAGTTGTTGTAGATTTATCACTATCATATCTTTAAAAATAAAAATAAAAAAGTTTGGTAATGTAAGTGAGAAGACCAAAAACTTATTCCATTATGATCCAAATTAAAGAAAAATGCATATATCATGTCTTATAAATAAGTTTGATTTAAAATTAAAATCATCGATCTGGGTACAATACATATATATAAAGATATATGAATCTGTGCTTTAATTAATATATTACCCTTCAAATTAACACACGTACGCACAAACACACGCATATTAATTAATTAATTTTCTTGTATCTAAAAAACCCATGGATCTTTCTCGTGACTATGTTGAAGACAAAAATAATACAACCAAAAAAAATAGGGGGGGAGAACTGCAGGAGGGGGGAATCGAACCCCTTACCCCTCACCTAAAAGGTGGACGCTCTACCATTCCAACCAAGGCTTATTTGGTTTCTAATGTGCAAATTAAATATATAACTTATCCGTAACCTATGCTTAAGAGGTTGTACTTGGTGCTTCAAAAATGGTAAGTTACTGTTCACGCGAATTCTCTTTAAATAAATAGGTTATAATATAAAATATTTGCTGTATATGATAGTAGTAATAATACAATTTTATCTTTTATCAATGTTTTATTGTATTCTCAAATCTCAAATTCGTTATATAGTGTGACCAATGATAGGTTTGTTAACCATTGATTAATCTTTTGTTTTTAAATTTGTTTTTATGCAGTTCTAACTAAAACATTATTTTTAGATAAATATATGATATAATACAAAATCTTGTAAAAATATAGTAAAGTCAATAAGTATACTTGGCTTATGATAAATAAGTAAAATATTTTTTTTAATGAATAATATATTGCATTGTATTATATATGTATAAGATGTTACTTTCGAAGCCAAATAATAATATGTGTTAGATAAGTTTAAAAATTCATAGGAATACGTTGTTATATAAAGAGACCTTATATAAATGACGACATACTATTAAGTATATTTGAATTGCAGACACAAATTACATACCATATCAAATATTTTATTTATAGAAAGATATGAATATCCGAACTTTGTCATAATATATGTTAATGTTAATATCAAATATCTTTGGTAAGACATTATTACTGTATATATCTTTTATATAGATGTTCTATGTAAGATTTTAATTTAATATTTGGAGGGATGTTTTTATTATATTTTTAAGTTTTAACTATATTTTAATATGGACTATTACTATTCTTATTATTTGGTATGAATATATTTTTATTAGGTAGAAGTTGAGTTGGAAAATATTATAGAAATATATTATTTTCATTATTCAATCCTACCCTTTTTATTAATTTCCCTTATTTTTAACTTCCATTTATTTACAAAACTGCCACTTTCAATATTAGTCATTGGATTGAAATATTTAATGGATGAGATTGATTTAAAAGGTTCCTAAAGTTCCTGACCTTTTAAGAGTTCCTAAAGTAACTTTTCAATATATATAATGCATATTTTTATCAATATCAATTTCTTTATTTTTATAAATATTGAATCCAGATTTTGTTTGATAAATAAAAAAGATTAGGAGGTTTTATGAATAAAAACATCACTTTTTTGACCTCTTACCTGCCCATTTGGTATGCTCTTCATCAATTTGAAAGTTCTGTTTCAACCATAAGAGAAAATTACTGTTTTCTATATGTAGTTGTTTCACTACTTGGCCTTCTTGTTATCTTGGAATGTCGCTAGCTAGGGTCGGAGGTGATCGGTGATGCTCGAGTTTGGTTTGTTTTGTCAGATGCAATTCCGGTCCGGTCGATTACTTCAATGTCTTTCTTCTTCTATAACTAGCCCTTGGGAAGATTTAAACTTTTGGAAGTCGTATGGCGATTTGGATGTCATTGGCGAGGAGAACATTATGAAGCCTACTAACATGATATACATTAAAATTAGATTTTGGCTATGTATTGTAGCTGCAAGTCAATGACCCTTAGTTCAAGTTGTTGAGGTGAGATACCTGATGACCTCAATAATGAGGAGGTCATGAGTTCAAGTCCCACATGGAACAAATTATTAGGGTTTTCTATGTTGGGTCGGGGATTATGTCTCACCTATAGTGGGTTTCCTCCTGTTAGTGTGGAGATGATCGGGTGAGCCAATGGCCCGTCAGTGATTCAAATATGTCTTTCAAAAAAAAAAAAAAAATAGCAGCAGCAAGTTGCGGGCATCATTTCATGTGAAGAAGAAGTTGGATCAAATACTTTGTAGTCATACGACATAAATTTTTTACAATGATAATCCTAAACATACAAAGTATAGATGTTAGCGTATCACACGGATCATAAGCTAATACTTAATTCACGTCAATGTCAAAAAGTTACATCCTAACATAATTTACTAGAAAAATCGACACATCAACGTCGCGTCAACATTCACGACAAATATTAACATCAGCTTAATAGAAGTTGAGATAACTAGCTAATCATCTAGAGTCGCATAATGGTAATTTATCTTCCAAATTCCAATTAGAAAACATCACACAAAAGAATTATAATTCAGGCACATAGATATGCCAAAAAGCAACACAACAATTTTTTTTTAAAAAATTGTACCTGTTTTTTTTAACCTACATATCCGACCCGTTTTGCGAGCCAACAAATCACGGTGCGAGCACTCGCTTTGCGAGTAGCCCGGAATCGTCGCTGGTGAACCTTTGTGACCACAAGAGGGTATATTTTTTTGCTCTTTAGACCTATAGATATTTTCACCCTTAAAAACCAAGCTTTTACTACTAGACCACCACCCATTAAAAATTGTACCTGTTAAGTGCACATAATAGTGAACTATTCATGGTATATATTTATGCACTATTTTTTTATGCACAAGAGCAAAATTCTTTTAACTTTAGAAAGTATAATTGATATTGATATTGATATTATGTGCAAAAGACAGCTTCTAAATAAACATTTGGTAAAGAAATATCGTCATTATACAATTGTTACTTTAAATATATCTTCGAGTATTCTTATCAATATGTTTTTGCTTAGTTCAAATTGCTCATATATCTACCAAAGGGTTATGACTTATGAACAAGATGACTCAACCAAGAGGTCGTGGTCTGGATAGATCTTATTGTAGACAATTTGTAAATCTATATTTATGTGTATGGATATTTGGTTTTAGAAAACCAAGCAATCAATAGATGGAGTAGTATCCATTATCAATGCAGCTTGAACCCACATGTGAAGTTGAGAGACGCGAGTTCGATCCTTAGGGATGCCCAAATCATGTGGGTATTAAGTGAAAGTATTTCACCGGCATCAAAAACCTTACGGGGAGGTCATGATGGGAATCCAATGTGGTTCCAGAGACAAAGTGTCCTCCTTTACTTTTTTTTTTTTTATTTGGTTTTAGAAAAAAAAAATCATATATAAATTGGATAAACTTTAAAAAGTTACAAGTATGACCTAATATGAATAAATAACAAATAATAAGATAACTAGATATCTTTAACACAATGTTTTAAACATTAAACTTAATGCCAATTTAGGTCTAGTTGGACATTAGTGTGAAGTCTTGGTTGATATGGACATGGAGAAAAGGATATCACACGTTATTCATGTGTTCAAAATGCTTTACGACTTTTGTCATATACCCTATAATTAGGTTGGTATTAAAAATCTATTCTAATTTCTCATAATATACTAAACTTCACCTCGGGTTTTTCCCTGCATATAATCACCCACCTATGCTCAGGGAGTCAGGGACGGTACCAAAGGGGGGCAAGAGAAGCCAATGCCCCCTTCAAAATTTAAATTTTGCCATGAATTTTTAAATTTTATGGATTTTTATATTTTTCTTATAAATTTTTAAATTTTCCCCTCTCTTGAATTTTTTTATTATGAAATTTTTAATTTTGTCTCCTCTTTGATTTTTTCCTGGTACGCCCTGCAGGGAGTCAAGGTGTCTAGTCAATATACGATGAATACAAGTCATCGACGTTAAGAACGTGAGATCTATTGAAAACTATAAAGAAGTGACTTGATTTAGACTTGCAAAAACCTACAATAAACACTCTATCTTAAGACACCAAAATATATTGCAGCATTGAAAACTGAAGAAGAATGTAGCTTTCAACTTAAAGACATGACAGACATGTTGAAGTCTAAAACCATTTGTCGCTGTTTTGAAAGCCATAATTCACGAACACTGGCAATGAATCACATGAAGTTCAATAGACGGCGATAGAGGTGGGTGATTTGTCATTTTATATAAATAATTAGCGTACGATATATGACTATAAAAACTATATCTTGTTCAACTTCTATTTATAAATAAATATAAACAAGACAACTTGAGATGTTCTAACCATTTGAATACACCTTCTGCAAATTTCAGCATGTTCGACATGTTTATTCGTTGAGCTCACTCATTTAACCTAAAGACCCATTTTCAAGTCAAAAGGTCAATATCGTTGCATTTAATCTGATGACAGGGCATCGTAACTAGTAGAAACCAAAAGGCTTCTAATGAACATATATCAGCAACAATATCTCCAAGATACAAATATACAATGAGCTAAGACCGTCGGCTAGCAGATACAGACCTCAAGTCGCTATAACAATCTGCATTCCATTTTGGGTGATGCTTCCCATTATGGCCATGTATATGACTATATGGTACATGGTTGATATAATATGAAAAAGGTAATCATACAAAAACAAATATTTTCTGTCAAAATGAATTTTGTCTTTGCCTTTCACCATCACTAGCCTGGAAAGTGTTTAAAACCAGCAAAGGTTTTGACTCTCCGCAGCTAGATATTTAAATGATTATCGGAATTAACAATGTCAATGTTTCGTATATGGCTACAGCCAGAATTTCCAAAAAAGATGTTTTCAACTTCAATTGGACAAAAGGAGTAATAAGTCCCATTAAGTCCAAATGTACCTTGTAGCAAATCATCCTTGATAATATTAATTTCTTAGAATTTTGAGGAAAAAGTAAAAAAAATGTTGGCAGTTCAGTCCAATCCCACCCGTTTTGACCCGCAATGAAAATTACCCACCTACTTTGCTGCCTCTATTAGATATATCTAATTCAATGCGGGAATGAGTTGTTTACACAAGTGACACTAAAAATCCCGCATGCGTTCATCAATTACTTGATTAAATATACATAAACAGAATAATTCATGAATGGACAGATGTGCTAAAAGAAATTAGCACATAAAAAACTAGCCTCATTTTGTATAAGTTATTTGGATCACACGATTAATAAGTACAAGTCATACAAGACCATATATACTAGAGAACTCGGGAAAGCAATGCAAGGAGCATTAACAATAGGTACTAGGTAGCATATGCAGATACTAACATTAATAGATAACAGGCTACAAGTGGGGGAATACTTACGAATTAGTAGCTCAATGACTTCAATAGCAAACTTTCTCTACATTTTTCGGCGTGCTTTTCTTCGTCTCAAGGCCCATCTTTCTTTGATATCAAATATTTGTTCAATAGATAATTCCTGATGAAGATTTGGGTATACGGTGATATCATCAGCGGCCGACACACCTTTGATTCGATCAGCTTCTACTATCAAATCGTTTATAAGCATTTCTACAGTTCTTGCGGTGATTCCTCTAAGATACCAGGAGATGGGTGGGGGAGGAACAATAGCAGGTTCCACGAGTTGCTGAAGGGTCACTTTTGATCCAATCCTTCCGTTACCTTGAGTACGTGACATATATTCTGATAAAGTTTTTGGTTTGAAGGGATGGCATAGTTTTTCATCAAGTAGTATGGGTTCTACTTTCCAACTACCTTCAAATCTTTTCATAAATCCTGGTTTAACTTGCTTAAATTTCATCTGTCAATCATGAAAACAGGCAAGGAAAGATTTAATATATATAATTAATTTAGAGGTCACAAAATGGGATAGGTTGGGTAACGGGTAAATTGAAACAGATACGCCTAGTTCTAGTTCGGTTGCTAACCCAAAAACACCCTTTTTATCCAAGAATAAGCAAGAAGGATTCAATAATCACTAACGAAATGACAAGTGTCACGTCGACTAACCAGAATGGTTGGGTAACAGTTCAAATCAGGTTCAGGTCAAGACAATAAAGGTTTTGCGCAGGCCGTGTCGGTTTCCAAAACCACGTTGTCAATTTTCACTTTGTTAAATAATTAACTGATACAAAACCATATTACTCTGTAATACATTAATAATCTTATCTTTATAATAAAACTATGTAGGACACTGTATCCCTTAAAAAAACACTTCTGGCAACTTACAACTCGCTTAACCCATTTGACATATTTTCTTCTTAGGCAACTCTTTTTTACCCATTTGATCCTTTACAGATGAAACATAAACCAAATCGATCATTCATGAGTATATAGATCAATAAGCTTTTCAAGACAACAACTTATTCCTTACAGAGTAATCTTCTCTGTTCTGATCTACAAGTACATGAACTGAGATGGTTCCTGACCACCACAGAAACCTCCATATAGCAGCTTGCTCTAAATCAACGACCTGCCTCGAACCCTCATCAAGCAAAACCTTTCTGGATGTTACTTCCTGATATAAAATTCAATACCAGTCAGCATAAAGTATAGAAACAAAAAGAAACTGAAAAGCTGCAATCATGAAAATAAAAAAATCTCGCAATCTGCTATAGACATTATCCGGTTTAAAAGGAGAACCATGTGCATCCTATTGTATTGCTTTTTTTTATTATTATTAATAAAATAAAAAGAACATGTAATCTTTCATACCACCGACCTGAATATTCTTGAAGACCCTCCTATTGTCAGGATCAGTGACAATGTTGTATATTGCATCTGGGGGCAAGCCCACATTCGTCTTTACTTTTAGTTCGCATAAAGACCCTTTAGGTACAACGACCTGAAAAATATCATCACAAGTTAGTAGATAAGCACGGTGAAGTTTCTGCGTAGACACATAGTTAAGCAAGCAACCAATTCCCTTTGTGTCAATTAAAACAAAAGTTTATAGTAAAATTACTTGCTTAAATATTGAAGTTTCAAGACCACTTGATATAAATCAGCTTTTATGCAGTATTTGAACTCAAGCAACGCTCCTGACAGCCAGAAGCAAGCCTAGATCAGGCTGCAGAGTATGGAGAGAGCATAGCTTACTAACTATTCTATGTGTCACCCACTGCTTTTTAGTTGTAACCGTAAATAAAGCCATTGGCGTGTTATACGTATTAGCTATGAAACTCTAACACCTACTACATTTGTGCATATAGCTTTCACTCTAGTTCTACTTCAACATATGATAATTGATACTAATACAAGTAGGAAAGAAAAGATTGCCACATCACCAGACCCACAAGACCGCCCTTACCTCAATAATAGAAGGTTGACCATCATCCCACACGGGATTTTTTTTCCAAGCTTGCATTTGCATATCAAGATTGAACTTCGGATCGTTTAGTTTGAACATCTCTCTGTTTGCTCCCTCCTTTTCTGTTGGTCTCTTGAACCTTGACTGAATCAAACAAAATCACTTTTTAACCGGGATGTGTATATAAGTTAATGAAGTGATTACAGGCTTTAAAAGAACTTACAGACCTTCAGATGCCTCTGAAATTTCCCTGGAAACTGGGACAAGAAGCCACGAATTGCAGGAAGATTAATGCGTGGACGTTCATTTAACTCAAGCGTTTGGGCACTCTTCCTTGATTTACTTGCTTCTGTTTCACACATCGATCTTAAACCATTTGTGAACATGCCACGAAGTGCTGGAAGATTAATGCGCGGATGCTCATTAATCTCGAGTATTTGGACGCTCTTTCTTGAAATATTTGCTTCTTTTTCACCCATTGATCGTTAATCGGTTATTAACATCCAGTTTCTTATTAAAGGTCAACTGTTTTCCTGATGAAAAATGCAAATGAAAAAAAGCCATAAGAAACAACTTACGAAAATCCATAATAAATTTCCCATTGCCAATGCCTCGCCAAATACAATTCAAATACTACACTCCCTAAAATCATAACTGAATCTAAAAAACTTCACATGGTTCTAATTCTAGGTCTAGAATCACGACCGAGGCTCAAACACTTCACGTGGTGCTAACTCTAAGTTTACAACCACAATTACTAGAGCCTCTTTATCATTTCACATTAAACTGATTCCACTCCAATTCCAAATCAAAACAATCCGAATCCGACATTCCAAAAGTACATCCACACATCATCATTTTATGAACCAATACAACATCAGCATCAACAGTACTCAATCCCGCCATGGACGGGGTATGGAGGAGGTGACACAGTCTTACCCCTACCCATAGGTAGAGAGACTGCTTCCCGAAAGATCTTATAATTTTATCGGCCGGATACATACAATAACAAATTAACAATACATTAGCCCTATTAACTATTCAAAACTAACCTAATTTCACCTCAATTATTATTCAAAACAATCAGAATTTAAATAACTATACAAAATTAAAGAAAAATAAGAATTTTGGATTTACATTTACATTTATTATATTATATTATTAAAACAGCAAGGAATTAAACTAGTGGTAAACGCTTGATCTCTATGGGTAAAAATACCTGAAGGTCCCAAGTTCGAAAACTAGGAGCACAAAAATATACCCCTCGTGGCCACGGAGGTTATGACTCCAGTTACGGGTGGTCGTCCTGGGATTAGTCGGCTCGTAAATACCTAAATTTAGCACAAAAAAAAAACTAAGAAACAGTTTAAAGTGTGAGGATGTTGTTAAGAAAGATGTTCAATCATGTTATCTGCATTGGTTTTATTTTAAGATTAAATACCTAATTTTATTTTATTTTTTTTCATTCATTCTGTGTGTGTGTGTGTGAATTTGGAAAAAAGCCGTAACAAATCAGTTAGTTAGGCATCGTCCAATAAATGTCTCCCACGTGTATCATGCTTTACACGTCTGCTGAATTTCATCCGATGGTCGGAGCTAAGCTAACCACAAGTC
The DNA here is from genome assembly GCA_028566075.1 of Solidago caesia. Classification (NCBI taxonomy): domain Eukaryota; kingdom Viridiplantae; phylum Streptophyta; class Magnoliopsida; order Asterales; family Asteraceae; genus Solidago; species Solidago caesia. The sequence continues at coordinate 1,514,855 of JAOXNX010000026.1, forward strand.
AAACAGTCAAACGTTGATATTTTTTTTTTATCACTTTAAAAACTTGTTTTGTTTAGTGAGTTTGATTATTAAAAACGATTTAATCGGTTCAACTGGTTGAATAAAAACACAAAATTGTATATAGAATTTATGTATCAATCATTATATTAACAAAAATATCATTTAATCTATACATATACTCATCTTATTAAATAAATGAATAATAATAACACATAATTTTAACAATACAGATAATTAAATGGATAAAATTTAAAATGCAATATTTAATTTTTACAAAAAAAATAAAATAAAAATTGAGATGTAAAAAGCTGTTTTTTACCAAAAAAAAAAAATAGTTCAACCAGAAAAAACCGATTGAACACATATTTACATATATTTAATCATATATATAAACAACTATAAAAAAATGTTCTGTGAACTAGCTCTTATAGAAAATTTGGGACTTAATGTTTGTAACTAATAAACATATTTTTATATCCCAACTCTCTCATACCTCGCCTCTAAATGTTTAGGGGGGAAGGAGTGGCGAGGCGGGCTGGCTTGCGAGATGGAGGGTTGGACGCGAACACCGCCACCGCTGGCCGGGCTGCGTGCGCCGGCTAGGGTTGCGGGTTCTGAGCTCGCGGCGGGGAAGAGGAAAAAGGTGAAAAGTTGTGATTTGATTGGGTAATATTTAAAAAGGGTGTTGGGAGAGTTGAGAATGATGAGCGCCACTAAAAAAGGTTGAAAAAAAGGTCTGTCTCTTATACACA
>JAOXNX010000026.1:1652278-1671445 GCA_028566075.1 Solidago caesia
TTTGTTGGGGATGGGTTATTTATTGATTTTAGGTGTAAATCTGCTAAAGAAGAAAAAGGGGTGTTTAGAGGCAAAATTACCAATATACCCTCATGTGCATTGCACATGAGGTACTTAACGGAGACCCACAAACGTCCGTTAGGGCGAGGGGTGTGTAATGAAGCAAAACGCGACCACGGGGTGATCTAATGACAAAAAAAAACACATGGGCGAATTTTAATAATACGCTAAACCACAAGGGGATGTAATGAAATTAACTCTTTTTTTTAACATATCATATGGTAAGTATAGGTATGGCCACATGGCACCATCTGATCGGTGGAGTCTATACCTATATATATTCTTTATTAAAAGAACAACCCTTCCCCTAGTTTTTAACTTTTTTATTTTTGAAATACCTAAAATGTCCTTCGATTTCAAAATCTTTCTTTTTATAATTAACTAATATACCTAAAATATCCTTAATGAAATAATTTACAATATCTATCCCTCAATTCCTAAAAATAATTACACTACCCCTTTTTACATAAATTACATTTACATCAATAACCACATCACCGCCATCACCACCAGTCGCCGCCGCCACCATCCGTTGTCGCCACCACCAACACCACCGCTGCTACCACCATTACCATCGCATCGCACGGACACCAGTCTAGATTGATAACAATCGGTAAGGACACCTTTGGCCATTATAGTGATAATTTCATTAAAAAAATAATTTTAAAAAGCCAATATATATTACATAAATAAAAAAAAGGTTTTCATCGGTTCGTTGTTGTTGATCTTGCAAAACTAATTCAAATGATGAGGCCGAATTGATGAGCAGTTGTAATGAAATTAAACAATCATTTACTCGATCCTAAAACTATAAATATCATAGAAATCACAAATGTGAAATCAAACAGTCGAAGAAAGAACCATGTCATCACTCATCATGACCCAACAAAAACATCTAGTCGTGACACTCATAAATGATATGTTTTTATATTTTATTATTTGCTTATTATTTTAGGGACTCATTTTCATTTTTCAAGCACGCTTCTATTTTATTTCTTTACATTCTCAAAAACGGCCATGTTCCCAGATACTCAACATTCATCGAAAACATCATAAAAAAAAATTCAACTATATACAAAAGAGAAATGAATCCTTTTAAATAATCTCCTAAAAATCATCTTAAAACCACATAAATATGATATTTGAATTCTCCTAATTCTTTTTCTTAATCTTATTTCTTAATTTTTATATGTCATCATCTTATTAGTAGAAGGATTTTTAAGTTGATAAATTAATATCATTATCCATTTATCCTATACAAAAATATAAGAAATGAAAAGAAAAAAAAAAAAAAAACCAACAATGATAATTTTACAACAACTTTTAGCCATCTACAACAAATATACATTGTATAGTATAAAACTGTATAAAATAAATATTGTTGTGGATGCCTAAATTTTATTGTAAATTTATTACTCCTTAAAAAAAAATGGAAAAAAAGTGGGGCCGATGGTGTACGTTTTTTCATTAACTTTTTTGAAATACTCAATTTTTTCAATAGAAAACAAACAACACCATCACCAAATGGTCTAGTGACAAGGAAGCTTGTTTCTTCACAAGAGGTCTCAAGTTCGAGTCCTACCTTAGACGTATTTGGGGGTGACCACAGGTATTTAATTTCCACTTATGGTGGGCCTAGGTAAGTTTTCCTCTCTAGATCTCTGGGTTAGGGGTTTCTCATCGAAGAAATTTAAATTGGGCATCTATTCTGCGAGGGAGCTTTCTAGCGTGGATCCGGTTAAGATAACGTATGCTAGACCTCCCAATATTTACGAGTAATTCACACATTTCAAAAAAAAAGAAAAGTCAACAATGTCCAAGAAATAAAAAATGGATCCTACTAAATCTACAAAAAATATTTTATATTATATTATTTATATTTATATTTATTTGTTTATAGTTCTTACAATGTTTACCTGACATTCATTTATATAAGGATGGAGATGGGACTGGTACCGTTCCGGTATCGACATTACCGATCATAAATATCACCAAAATGTGATACTGGTCCTGGTCCCATATGAGGCGGTATCGGTACAGGACCGAGACGTAAGAGATTTTTCTGGTACCGTCTCGGTCTCAATCCCGAAAATCACCAAAAATGATTACTGGTCCCGATCCTGAATGGGATTCAGAACCACTTTTTGGTACCGGGATCAGGACAGGATCGATACAGGATCGGGATTCGGTATTTTTTTACTCATCCCTACATATATACATCCAAGAAAGAGAAAAATCAATCTCCTTGTTTCTCACCAGCATCGGGTCCCTCCCATCCCTAGTCTACTACTAGTCTATGTCAACACCATATCAATGATACATTAGCAAAATCTTTTCCCACCACTAATCCCTTAAAAACATCCCCAATGCACCATCTGTTTAGTACTCCACCATTTATTTAATTTTACACTTTTAAATATATATTTATTTATTATAACTTTAAAAAAATAAAATTAAAAATAGATCAATAATAATAATATAGATAACTTAATTATTTAGGGTAGTTTTTAAAGTAACATAAAACTTTAGGGTTTAAAGTAAAAATTAATAATAATAATAACAATATCCAGGAGGTTCATCCGCGCGTTGCCGCGAGGACCTGTTTTCTTTTTGCCTTGGATATCTGTTTTTATTTTTATTGGCAATATCACAACCATAACAAGATATTCATGTTTACTCTCAAAACTCACAAAGGGAAAAAAAATGTTTAAAAACAAAATTCAAGAAAACCCCCCAAAAAAAGTCAAGAGAAAATGTAAAAAAAATTCAAAAAGATATATGCAAACCAAAAATGAGAAAAAACAAAAATGTTACAAACATTATAGAAAAACAAAAAGTTATAAAATATATGTTAAAAAATACTGTTAAAAAAACCAAATGCAAAAGTTATAAAAAAAACCTAGAAACTACACAAAAAAAAAAACAAAGACAAATTGGTACAAAGTAAAAGAAATGGTAGAATACAAAAAAAAAAAGGATATAACAAATTTCAAAAAAACCAAAAAAAATACAACCCAAAATTATGAAAGCCTTTTTTTTTATGAAGAAAATTTGGCCAATACATGATTTTTAAGTTTGGTAAAACAATAAGAAGAAAAACAAACATAAGGGAGGTAGGAGTTGAACATGGTACCTCCACCCCCAAAGGCATAGAACCCAACCATTCCAACCAAATATATTTTTGTTTGTTAGTTGGTATATCTTGCATATATATTAAATACGCATGTGTGGACAAAGGAGTTACTATTCACTCCGATGACAATTAATATATATATAATGGGCCGACCGTGAGAATTATCTAGTAAATAAATAAAATATATAGTTGTTATAGAAGGTCCAAGGGAGTCCTTACCAATTGATAACAAATTGGTAAGGATCCGGCCAATAAAAATTGGACACGTGACTTACCAAAACGTTACCTAAACTATACAAAAAATAAGGGTGTCGTTACCAATTTGTTACCAGCAACAGGGACCAAAAGGGGAGAAAACCTAAAAAGAAATAAACGATCAATAAAGCACGCCCCAACGTTACATTCAATCGGTGTGGCCACATCGATATATATAACATTTACCGAAACCGATGCTTCATCGATTAGAATGGGATCGTGTCACCGATTACCGATCGCCGGCATCGATGCTCTTCATCGAGAACTCCTTTGGCCCTAAGGCTTATAAGTTATAGCCCATATGGAAATGCCCTGTTTGATACAAATGAGGATTAAATTTCCCGTGTTTAACACCGGACTACAGATTGGTAAGCCTTGCATTGATTCGATATAGATTATAATACATATAAATCTTAACCAAATTTTCTTAACGGTTATTTTGTTTAAAAATGGAAATAAACAAATATTAGGAAAAAAAAATAAAGCAGATAGACATTCAAATTGTTTAATTATTTTTAAAAAATATAAAAAAAACCCTTTTAAAAAAATGCTGGCACGCAACCAAACTGGTTGCATGTTCACTATTCACTTCGTTAATCGATAGAGGTATTAGGCCTTGCATTGATTCAGTATAGATGATAATACATATAAATCTCAACCCAAAAAAATTCAAAGCGATTACAAAGAAAAAATATAAAATATATATTAGAAAAAATATAACAAATAGCTTAATTATCTTAAAAAATATATATTAAAAAAAACAAGTAGCCAACCAGACTGCTTAATTAGCGGATAGTCGGACTACCTATTTCACTATTCACTTGATATGTGAATTGATATGGGTAGTGATGGTGATAATCAAAATAGAGAAAAGATAGTTTTACATACATTTTGTGTATACAAATCCTTGTACACATACAAATGAGGACATGAGCAAAATGAAAAGATAAGATGCATAAAAAAAAATAAGTGTTGACAAATGTCATCATTTGTATATGTATTAAGAATTGAAGATGAAATATGTACAAAGTGTATGAAAAATTGATAATATAGTATTTCTTGACAAACTCTTAGTTATACTTTGAATCAATTGCATGAATAGTCCCTGTGGTTTTTCTTTTTTTTTTCTTTCACGTTCAGTCCATTTTTAAGTATTTTGTATGTATGGTTCCTGAAACCATTATTTCGTTGCAAGGATAGTCTCTCCTTTCACATAAATTGACTAACTAGGAAGGACCATTCATGGACTGAAACAATGGTTTAAGATACCAAGCGTGCAAAAGGATTCGAAATAAAGGGATTGTACTTGCAATCAAAGAGTGGTTTCAGCAACCATACAAGCAAAAAATCACGATGAGGGATGAAGGGTGCAAAAATGGCCAAAACACAGCAATTTACTCAATTAAAAATTTCATACTCCGGTTGGAAGTTATAAAATTTGGATATGCCAAATGACCGTTTTACCCCTGCAACTTAAATCTTAATTAATACTTACTTTATATATTTAGTCAAATTTTCTACTTCTACAATTTATATATTTTTAATTTTAATTATGAAAATTATAAATATGTCTTACATATACTTATATATTTTAACAACATAATTAACAACGGGATTAACAATGGATTTTTTCACGTCCCGTCGCATTATGCTGGTATTTTTTTTTATGAATTCATCTAAAGAATGACGATTTTTTTCTTAAATATGTGACACATCTTAAATCTTTATATTTATGTATGTATTTCTTCAAAGAAACTACTGCTGTGCCTTGTTGTATCCATTGAGTGCCGTCAAATTAAACTTTCTACTATAGCACTTCAATGGCCCATTTATTGGTTTGGACTTTGGATACGATATTGGTTAAACTTGACATACGAACAAACACTAAAAAACGAGTTAACTTGATTTATTTTAAGGCATAATTAGCAGTGTTTGGGTTTTTAACATTTTCTTGTCCAGTTTTGTCCTTAGTATACATAATTTTTTCTTGATAAATAATATTATAAAAATAAAAAAAGGTTTTGCTAACCATAAAGGCTAAGGAAGGATATGGGGTTAGTAGTTAATATCATGATACCATCGTAACAGGTCTCAGATTCAAATCTCACTTGGTAATATCTTGAGGTGGCCGGGGAATGGTTCAAAAATGCTCACAGAATGCCTCAGTTAGTCCACGTGCATATGAGTCAAAAGACTTGCCTTTCCCAACAAAATGAATAGAGAAAACTTCATTCGTTTATAAAGGTTATAATAAACGTAGTAAAATATTGTACCTAAAGTAACCGTTTCCTAAAAATAATGTTCAAATGTCGTATACTCGTATACAACAACTTTACATGTAACAACGACTTGGGGATGGTGTAATATCTATTGAATATGGTCTTTATTCGCATAGTTTGTGTTTTGCATTTCTCCGTATTGGAGAAAGAAGAAAACTTAAGTGGGTTTAGTTTTAAGGTGTTCAAAGTATTTAAGGCTAGTTGGAGTAAAGGTTTGATAGATATATTTAAAATGTTTTTGACAATTTTTTGTTATTTTCCAAAACGTATTTAACATCTTTTGTTGTTATCCAAAAACGGGTTTTTGGTGATTTATTGACAATTTAGACTGGGATTTTTTAAAGGCGGGATCATGTGGTGTCTCTACATCTTGGAGATCATTGAAAATACTTTTCCCTATGTTTGTTGACTTGTTATGATCAATAGAACCTTAGGAAGATGACCAATGGGTTGAAACCCCAATGGTACCGCCATCATGTGATCACATGGGCCCACAGATGAAAGCTAAAGGTCACAGGTTCAAAACTTGCCAAATGCAAGTGGAGAAACTATATCTTGTGATCCATGTGTAAGGATGGTGACTTACCGGACATGAATTCTATGCGGTGTGCGCTCTGGGTACCAAGACGGTACATGAAACCAAAGGGTTTTCACCCATTTACCCTTTTAGAACCTTAGGAAGATGATAGGTGCACTAAGTTGCACTGTGATGCCCTTATAATCAACCACAATGCACCGTGATGCCCTCACAATCAACCATCACGCGAATAAATGAAAAATACAGAAATACAAATAGCTGTTCACGTATGTTTATTCCTAAAACCTTTGCTATTGGAAAAAAGGCTTTTGATCTATACAAGTTAAATGCCTTTTAAGGGAAAACTTAAGAAGTTAAGAAGTTTGACTAAGGCTGAAAAGATGTACTTGCTTTAAAAATGGAATTTTGAAATACGGACGCGATTAAATTATGTGAAACAAAATCGTAAAACACATTCTTTAAAAAAATTGAATTTTAGACTATTGTTAATTCTAATGAATTACTCTTGACGTTGCCTCTCGTGTTTGGAACTCGGTTTCCAAATGGCTTCAAATTGCCCTGCACTCTATTGATAATATGCACATCTCTTTGGAAAAAAAGTGTCATAGAAGTTATCGTTTTTTGCGGTTGGTAGTCCATTTGAAAATATCGGAATGAGAAGTTTTTTAATAAGGGGAACCATCGTAAGGAGTATCTTGTCGACCTTATCACTTCTTATTTGTGGTTTTCTAATAGCTCCAAAAAGAGACAGATGTCGTGGGTGGATTGGATCTCTAATCCACTTCTTTTCGTTTCGTTCGTTCCTTGAGGCTTATATGGAAGTGCATTAAAAACACCGCGGAGTGAAAACCGGTGGCTCGACCTCTGTTGGGTGAAAGTTTTTTCTCGTGTCTTGGAAAACTATAATTGGCACGAGTTTTTGACCCTTTTTGCATTCCTTACAGTTCAATACTCAAAATGTACCTAGGAACAAGTTTTGTGTAAGTTGCTAGATTTTGTAATTATAATTGTATTTCATGTAACTTTTACTTCGAGCTTCTAGTGCTTTGCTAGAGGTTTTTCACTTTAATATATTTTACCGTTAAAAAAAATAAAATTACACTATGTTTATTATTTCCCTAAAGATTACACTAAACCTATTCAAAGGATATTTTAGTAGTTTCCTCAAAAACCTCTTTAAATCCCCCTAAAACGACGTCGTTTTAGCATTCTCCCCGCCTAAAATATAGAAGTTAACTAAACAACAAAAATACCGTGACACAACAGCTAAGCTATCTATCGATCAATGACCGTTTCTCTTTAAACCTTCTGATATCCGCTCCCCCCTTTTTTAAATTTTTTATATAATATATATATTATATATATAAATCCCTTAAACCCCACAAATTCTCTGATTTTTTTTTCTCACCCAATTCCCATAAATCCCTAAATAAAAAAAAATCAAGATTTTGTTTCTTGAAATCTCTAAAAATCAAATTTTGTTGATTTAGGGACACCAAGTGTTTGATGAAATGACAACATTGAAATCAGGGGTGTTATTGAAACTAATAAATGGTATGAATTCAGGAATGAAACCAACAAATGAATACAGAAGTTCACTTTTACAAGTTATTGATATTGTCCCAATTGATCTTGATGACAAAGATTTGTGGCCTAAACACGGGTTTTACGTTAAGCTTTCAGATTCTTCTCACTCGGTTTATGTTACTTTGCCTTTTGAAAAAGATGATCTTGTTTTGAGTAATAAGTTGCAGCTTGGTCAGTTTGTTCATGTTGAAAAGCTGGATCCCGGATTGCTTGTTCCGGTTGTTAGAGGTGTGAAACCGATCCCTGGGAGGCACCCGTTCATTGGAAAGCCTGAACCGTTATTGAGGTTTGGAGAGAAAAGTGATCAAAAGGGGAATTTGGGTCTTGATCGTGGTTCGAATTTGAGTTCAAGATTGGCTTCTCCTAGAAGGGGTTCTTGGGTTACAGGGCTAAAAGGAGAGGATAGTGTTTGTGGATCACCTAGGGTTTTGAAGCCGAGCGGATTGGAGGTTGATCGGGGTACACCTTTGAAAATTAGGGGCTCGGTGAATATGAAAGCTAGCTCGAATATCTTGGCTTCTAGAAGAAGTTCATGGGTTTCAGGACAAAAGGGAGCTCGTGGAGTTTGTGCACCATCTATGGCATTAAAACAAAGCCCTTTGAAGTTTGATCAATGTACACCAGTAAAAGATCGGTCTTCGATGATTGGCTTTAGATCAGATGAGAAGAGAAGCTCTAACAAAAGGGCGTCGTTGTCTAAAGTGATCGATACTCCTGTGGATGTGAAGAAAACCTGTGTTACATCTTCTATGGTGAATATTCCAAAGAGCAAGAGTCGAATATTTGACAATGGTGTGAAGACTGTAACTACCCTTAACTCAGCTGTAGGTACATCGTTCCTTCGCTGATTTTTTGTCTTTAAGTTATGGCCAATGAAACAACTTAAGGTCTGACATATCTTGTTGAAGTTTAGGAAGTTTTTTAATTTATTGTGTCCATGTTGAACTTTGTGTTGGATATGGTTACAAAAATTATGTTATATTTCAAGATTGATAATATAGCTTTTTGAATAAATGATTTTGAAGATTTTATCCACTAAAAAAACACTTTGGGCGATTTTCAATTCGACCACTCAAAGATAAAACATACCCCGAATCAACCTGTTCAAGCAGATTGTTCAAAATTGCCACCTCTGCAATTGATTGTGTGGACAGAAGATAACGATCAATCCTAGTTAGTCTCCTTAAAATTACTCTTAAAGAGAAGCTGCTGCCTTAATATTAGTACTTTATTAGTATTTTTATACCGAAAGTCACCATATGATCTCATGAATGAGCATTTATTAAAAGCCAAAATCTAAGATTGATGTGATTTCTTATCCATAAGTTCAGATTTTTAGTTGCTCGCTTTTGATAATTGTAGGGCAAGAAAAGTGTCACGCCACCAAGTTCAAGGAGTACACAAGCAGTGTCTTCTCCCATATCTTGTGTAGAAGTGAAGGAATGCTCGAACGCAGAACTTATCTCACAAGTAAAGTCTCCGTATGCTAATTCATCTTCCAAAACCGGCTTATCATTTAATTTGCCACATAAGCTTAGCTTACTGGGAAAGGTAACCTCAAGTTCTCAATGTCTTTATGTTTTATATTTTTGCCAGCAAAAAGTTTCTGATTTTTCTAGCTTTTATAAAAAAATGATACATTAGGAAGCTGTCCTACAACGAGAAAGAGCTCAGAAAGTTGCCCTTGAAGCACTTAGAAATGCCTCAGCCACCGAAACTCTTGTTTGGTCTCTCAAGTAAGACTTATTGATCATATTCTTTATACTTCCATCTATGTTCTCATATAGGCAGCAAGAACACTTCTACCAATTAGTTGGAAAATGGGCAGTTTTGGTAATAGCTCACACGAGTAATGTTTTGGTACGGGTTGGAGTGTTGAACCGGGTCAGTCCAGAATTTCTCTATAGATTCATGATTAGTGTTTTTTGAATAAAATGATAGAGTAGGTTTTATGCATTTAAAATACACTTCGGACACTTTAGACCTGTTCCCTTTTTGGCCGACTTTTTTTTTATTTCCGGGTTCATCCATTACATATAACGCAAACCTGGATTGACCCACTCTTAAGTAAGTGGGTCAAAATTTCTGTCTCTACTTGTACTACATATATTGACTCGTTTGCTCATTCTCCTTTTAGCTAGTTTTTTAGTGACAAGTTGATATGTAACACAGCTCAAATCAAACAATTCTGACATAAAATAAAATTTTGTATATGACTTACAGGGCTTTATCTACTTTGACTAAGTTAGCTAACCCTGAGGATCCAACAGACTGTTTTGATCAGTTTCTGGACTTCCATAATCAAATTGTTGAAGCCATAACTGACATGATATCAATTAAAGCAGCCACTGAAACAATTGACAAAGAAGAAAACACCCAAATCTTGCATGAAATCATGAACAATGATCCTAACTCCAACAACACATCCAAGAGAAAATCGACATTGCACAAAGCCATTGCTGCATTTCCGGTAAGAAGTCATCAAAAGTCAACAATCTTGGGAAAACACTCACGATCATCAAGAGTTGACCAAAAGGGTAAACTGGAATCATGTTACAAGAATGAAAACAAGAATAATGATACTATCAAACTTGGGAAACAGATTGAGATAGAGGCTGGAAACTGGTTCATGGAGTTCTTGGAGAAAGCATTAGAAAGGGGTATGAAGAAAACAAAGTTGGATGGTAAGAAAATTTCTCAATCGCTTATAATGAAAGTTTTAAATTGGGTTGAAGTTGAACAATGTGATTCTACTAAAAGACCAGTGCATCCTAGAGCAATAGAAATTTCGAGGAAGTTGAGGATTAAGGTAATGACCACTTGAATACATATGTTTAGATTGATTGTGTCAAATGCTTTTTGATACAAATAAGAAACATGGGATTGGTTTGTACAGAGTGACGTTATTCGTTACAGTATATGGAAAAAGTTTACTTGCTGATTATACTTGTTTTGTAGTTTTTGGTCAGTGTGACAGTTTCGATTCATTTTCGTTCTCTGGTAGATAATTTCATAACTCTGATATGACTTTTGGCCAAAAGCATGGCATAATAAGCAGTGGTGCATCTATTATAATTCAGCCAATTTGAGGCATGAACTATTAGTAAAATCGGTAACCTTGGTTTAACATTTTAGGAAACCAAACATGACAAATTATTGATCTCGGGCTCTCGGCCAAACTCATTAGATTTCTTTAATTCAGACGGTTAGGTGGTTAAGATTGATATTTATATTTTTAACTACAAGTTAAAACATGAAGGGTGTGGGGTTTGAAACTTGTGTTGTTCCATTAAACTCAACTGATTATACTACATTTACATACATCAAAACCAAAAAGCTTGATATGAATTCCGATCGAGTTTTATAAGCTCGAGCTTGAAACATATTACTATGTTACATGGTTTACATATATCAGCATATACATGTCACATAAAGTTGTGAACTGTGAAGTGACTTGTAATTAAAAAGAACAGATGCTGTTTCCAGGAGTTGAACCCGGGTCTATTGCTTGGAAGGCAATTATTCTAACTATTATTGCAGGTACACCTCAAGTTTTATAAGGTCAATTGCATCTCTGGTTTCCCAAAGCCTATACCTTCAATGTTGTTCTGTTTTCTTCTGGGTAAATTTTAAACATTTTATGTATCTATTTATACAAATCTTATCTTATGATTTATCTTTTTAATCACTAAGATTATTGGTAAAACAAAATATTGATAACGGTAAAGCTGACTGATCCACTACCGCGCTCATAGCACAAATGATCATGCTGTTAAAGTCTCCCCATTCAGAACAATATTTGTAAGGTCGAAGAGTAGATTCTTGTTTGCAACACTTTAGTAAGTAGTAATGTGTATTGGAAATAAAAAAGCCAGGTGTAAATGTTTGATTTCATTATTACTCAGTAAAATTGTGTAAGTATGAAGTTATGTCATCTGAGAACCCAAATCGATTGCTATAAATTAATTTGTACTATTGATGGTTGTGCCCATTCCACCAAACCCCGATTACAAGATTTACTATCCGATCACAACGGGTTAGATTCACATGTGTTTCTAATTAAATAGTTCATATGGACCGTCAAGCAGTCTGAGGATATTAACTGAGAGTTTTGCATTCTACACTCAGTTTACTGTCCTGATGAAGAGATGCAGAATGGGAAACGATGGAAGATCAAAAATAACTAGCACATGGACATCGGGTGAGTGTAATGTAAAATACAAGCAACATCTTGCTAATATAAGTCTATCACATCATTACAAGTTCTTTAGAGTTCGAGTCTAAACAACCGACCACCTACCACATTCTAAACCAAACCAACATCAAAACAACCGACCACAGGTCACACAGAACAATGCTGAATCAAGCATGGATGCCTGCCATGTTGAAAAGGGCCAGCAAGAGTGCATGAAGATTATGTACGCTTTCTTAGCACAAGAGTTGGGAACCGCTTAAGCAACAAACAGAACAAATGACGCCGTCCGTAGCATCAATGTTGCACTTTTTAGCTATACCAGGAAACTTCGCATACGGAGATTGGGGCTTGTCAAAGAATGTCAATGTCAGATGATGCTTGGACTGGTGATGCCTGCATACCTCTCCTATTTGACCCATTTAGCCAGTAAAACACAAAAATGACCAAACCACAGAATCACTATTCAATTTGGCAGACATATTCTCAATTACATAGCACTCTCATAGCCACTATGGCAATACCTTCTACATTTATGTCTGAATTTTAATCAAATCATCAAACCTATACATTCTACAAACATATAGACATTCTACAAACATATTGCTAATGTCTGAGAAACTAAAAACTTCTTATATTTGTATAGCAAACTTTCAATTTTGTCTCAAGATAGATAATGTACTCTGTAAAATACCAATATAGGTAGTAAACTCTCAAAATTTGATGCAATATAAGTAATATGGTAACTAGTTATCGACTCTACCGGTAAACTTGATTTTCTTAGGGACTAAACTTTCAAAATCTGTACCATTATAGTTAATTAACTTTTAAATATGTACCATTATGGTAATAAACTTTCAAAATTCATACCGTTATAGGTAGTGAACTTTTAAGTTTGTTCCAAAATACTACCAATATAGGTATATTTTGTTTGTCATGTTTTGAGTTTTGACCATATAAATGAAGTAACACTTTATCCGGTAAAAAAGTTAGTGAATGTTCATAACAACACATAAACATAAAGTACGTTACTTTTATTGGTATTTTACAAAGAATATTACCTACCTAAAAACAAGTGAACGTGCATTGTTATTTGATGACCTTTACCTTTTTTTTTGGGTTAACTGCAAAAAAAAATAAAAAATAGAAACCAACTTTGGTCGAATTTATGTAATTAGCAATGTCCTATAAACGTTTTACTTTTTAGAAACCATTTTCTATTTGTCATATGTTACTATTTATGTGAATAAAATAGAAAATGGTTTCTAAAAAGTAAAACGTTTATAGGATATTGCTAATTACGTGAATCAATAGACTCAACTTATGTCTCTTAAGAAATGTACGATGGGGTACAAGACTTTAAAGAAAACTTGCCAAGTCGAAAGAAAAAAGCATAAAGCCAAAAAATGAAGTCGCTAAATAACATTACCAAAAGAATAATTCTAATGAAATTCAATTAACCGTGTCAAGAAAATTAAAAATATGATATGAAAACCTAAGTAATAATAACGAATTTTTAGCTTTAGGATCAAAAAATGATATCATCTTTGACCTAATTATTAGTCAATGACAACTTTAATCCTCTTATTATTATTATTTCTAACCATAATAGATTATTTAGGTTAAACATAGAGATCCTTAATGTTTTTATTTTGTTGTTTCTTTATTTTAATGATTATGACTATTTCTGAAAAAACTTTTAACAATTTATCATTATTAAATGCTTTCTAAACTTTTAGATACACCGATTCTAAGGCTGTAAAAAATAAAATATTGTATGTAGAAAGAAAATAAATAGATTATGTATGTCGTATGATGGGGTATTAAGATTCGAATACCACAAGCTACTCAATTGTTTTTTAACTTTTTAATTGATAGGGATTTCGGTGGAACAAAAGAGGTTTGCTAACACGTGGCATATTTTAAAAAAAAAAGATCCTCTTTTATTAGGAATATAAAGATAAAGATTTTCTCTTTTACTTTTTGTTTTTTATTTCTTTCTCATCATTTCTATAAGTACTATATTTTTCTTTTCAAGATCCACCACACCATTTTTTTAAATAACTTTTGTTCATTTTCTTCATCCTTTTTTGCTTCTTTCATTTGCTCACTATCCAAATTTCTTCATGTTTTCCTTTTCAAGATCCACCACACATTCTCAACAGCCGCCCACCACTGACGCACCAATACCGCCCTCTTTTTCTCTCACTTCTTAGATCCGTGTGTGTTTATAGATTTGTGGGTGGGTGTCGCTTTATATATCCGTTTATATATGGAATATTGATGGTGGTCAGAGGTGGTGGATCTATGGTAAACCCTACCTCTTTCACATACTTTAAATAACTAATGTAGTCATATTTATATCCGTTTAAAAGGTAATCGAAAAATATTCAATTTTGTCATGAAAACATTTTTACGAGTGTGGAGTCTCTAATAACGATTGGGTCAAACGAAGTCAATACAGAAGTCAAAATCAGTCAAAGCTTGAAAAAACGAGGTCAAAAACCCTAGCCTCCTCCTTCCCTCTCTCATTTCACTCCTCCCTCTCTCTCTCTAAACTTCCAGCCGACCTGCTCTCTCTCTCTAGCTGCTGCTACTGTCGAACTATCAATCCTCGCCTGCTCTCTCTCTTCGCTGTCCAATTGTTTTTAAACTTTTTTCTTACACCTCCAACTCACGTATTATATATTTACTAGAAATAATACCCGCGCATTGCGCGGTGGTTGATAGTTAAAGTCAAAAGGTGATAGTGTCCGACAATCGGTTTCGTCGACCGCCGGTTCTGAATTATCTAATACATGTATATAAAAATTGTATATGTTGTTATTAATAGAATATTTATAATTAAAAATTATGTAAATCAATATATATATATATAAACATTAAATAATAAGTTAAAAATGGTAATGTTTAAAATTTTCAAAATTTAAGACACCTTGCAAATGTTTTATAAGGTAGTATATAGATATATTTAATGAACCCCAAAGCCCAAATCATCACCAAATTGATTTAGTAACAAGGAATCATGATAAAAAAGAAAAAAAATTCTCAAGTTCGAATCCTGTCCAAAATATTATTTGTGAGTGGTCAAGAAAATGGTTAAGCCGCATACAAAACCCATTTAAACCGCTACAATAAGTCAATAATAACTATCATACCCAATAAGTGAAAACCTTTATAAAAAAATATATATTTTATAAACCCAAATTGGATAGTAGTTAAGATGAAATAGTGGTCACTCCAAGAGTCCAATCCGTTTGGAACATTTACCAATGGAAATCTTTGTGGATAATTTCTAAAAATCACCCTTATGTTTAAGCCAACCACTTATATTTTTAGATAATAATCAAAGGTTTATATATGAGATGAGATTAAATTAATAGGATTTTGATACTTAATATATATCAAATTTTAAATATCAAAACTTTGAGATTTAATCATGTGATTGTTTGAGGTTTGGTTTGAGTCATCAAATTACAATAGTTATTAAAGAAAAACGTACCAAAACACTACATATTAATGGTCTGTTGGCTTTCTATTGTTTTTTCTTTTTGAACGGCTAACAAATCTAAGATTACGAAACCTGGAATTCCGGCGAGAATGACCCACAACAAATAGCCACAACCCGGTCGGAGCCCCAAATCCAATGGTCCAGTTACACCATTACAAGAAAAATCACACATGAGGTCCCAGCCGGGATTTAAACTCCCGATATGAGTAAAATTAATCTGGATGCTTCACCACTTCACCATATGTTGGCTTTCTACTGTGATATTGGAAATCTATCTGTTAAATTTTACACATAGCATCACAAGTGAATACTAGCATTGGATTGTTGTCATGAGTATCCTCAATGATATTTCATCCTAAAATATTTCCAAATGGGTAATGATACGTTGTTGATTTATGAAAGTTTGGATCGGAAATGAAAAGTGGCCATCTATTTTCACCTCTTTTTTTCCTATTTGCACTTCTTTCTGTGCAATAAATAGTTGTATGGTATGCATTGTTTATTGTACATTAAAGGGTGTATTTAGGAAAAGAGAGGTGAAAATAGAAGCACCTAATGAAAAATAACGAAGCACTAAATAACAAAAAGTACAAGATCATGTAAACTATCTTTAGCAGGCTTCTAATTCACATCAACCAACTATTTTGAACGCCTCCTTTTTCGCCAATGGTGATACACTAATACAAGTGTCAAACGTCACTTCATACTTTACTAAATTACAACAACGAAAAAAACAAAGGTATCAAATCTTTGCATAAGCGTGATATGTGAGAGGTGAGATTTAGACAGTCTTGCCTCTATTCCAAGGTACAGAGACTACTTCTATAAGGACTTCCGGCCAAACGGGTAAAGAACATGTGAGAGTAAGAGGTAAGTAACCATACCTGTAGGTCACGTATCACATATCTACATTAATAATATAGTAGAAATGACAAAAACATACATTCATACTTTACTACATACACAAATAAAATAAACAAACATTAACATAGTTTAATTTGGTAGTGCTTAGGAGTGTTTGGCATGGTGGTAAATAATTAAAGCATGTCATGTGTTAAAAAATATGTCAAAAGAAGCTAAATTATGTCAATTCATAGGGTGTGGTTGTCAAAAAAATGTCAATACTGGATTTTTTTTTTATATCAATTTGCGCTCAAATTATGTCAATTCATAGGGTGTGGTTGTCAAAAAATGCCAATATCAGATTTTGGGAGTCGGGAAATCGGAAGTGTGAACACGCCATGACTGCAAACCCATCGGTGTACGTCGCCAAGATACATCTGGAGTGCCGATTCCCCATTCGAATCGTTTATCATCATCGCCCTTTCAAACGGTATATCGGAAACCATAAAATAATGTAATCACATAATCACAACCTATTTAGATTCCGACAACATATTCCTTTAAAAATGGAATTCCGACAGCACCACATCGGAATCACAGATTCCGGCAACGCTACCTCACAGAAAATACTACCAAGCCAATCACAATCAAACAATTAATGGCAATATAAACTAAAATAAGCAAGTATAACAGAATATATTTATAGTAACAGTAAGCAACAACCCCAAAAGGGGGTCGCCGGAAATCACAAGTAGTTAGCCGGCGAAGACAAGAAACCCCCAAAAAGGAAGAAGACATGAAAACCACCTAAAAAGGGAGAAAACATCAAAAACCCCAAACAGCGACATCCATGAAAACCCCCAAATGGAGAATACATAACCTCGCCGGAAAACCCCAAAAGGGGTTTCTAATCTCATCGGAAAACCACAAGTAGGGTGAAAACGTTGGGTGTATCAGCATGCGACATCGATTCCGGTAACACATAGCCGAGAAAATCACAAATAGGATGCCTCAACGAAAACCCTCCAAAAAAAATTAGGTTTCCGGCCAATATTTCGATAACAGTCAAGAGGGACACAAGTATCAAAACAAAAAACAAAAAAAAAAAAAAAAAAAAAAAGCCGTACACAAGCACGCTCCCAACGTTACAATCAATCGGCATGGTGGTGTTGATATATAAAGCCGATGCCGCGTACCGATGTATGCCGATTTGTACGGGACGACAATGTCGCGTGCCGATGTATGCCAAAACCCCATGCCGATATATATATAGGTTGGAGGGTTGTAAAAAAAATATAGTGAGGGTTGGTCATGCCTATAAATGAAGGTCGGAGGGTTGAAAAAAAATAAAATTGAGATGATATAAAGGGATTGGTTGAAAGTGAGGGTTAAGTGGGTTCTGATGACAACCCTCTTATTCCTCTATTTATCAGCAGAATAAACCAAGTGTGAATGGTTTTAACTTCACTAGACAATTACAAAGGAATTGTTGATGGGAAAAATAAATTAAGTCTCTTTCATTCCTTTGGATTAAAAGTATGGATGTTAAAAATGAGATAGTTGGCTTTCATTTTCATTGTAAATGTTTAGTCTTGTATAGTGTTTGTTTTGGCCACTTCTTTTCTTTGGTTTCTTAATAAAAGTTGAAGTTAAAAAAAAAATGTAATTTTCTTATATTGTTCGAACATATAAATGTATACATATTGTCTACATAAATAAGTACGGACAAAATTATGATGTTCACATTTAAAAGTGTAAAAAAAAAATATCACACTAATAATTATTCACAAATCTTATATTTATATAAATTTTTAAGTGTAAATATCAATTCTCACTTATATACCACTAGGCTACTATGGATAAAACAAGAAAGGTTAAACAGTTTACAAAACACTAGTTGTAACAAAACTGAAATACTTAAGGATTTTACTAAAATAAGCAGTAATAAATATAAATAACAGAAAACCTATAAATCGAATTAATAAAGTGTCAAATTGTACAACTTTATATCTCTTTAATGGATGAAATTAAATACTCACCAATCCACTCCCACTAATACAACCGTCTACCTCTTGATATGTTTACATGGATTTTTGGTATGGACATTTATTAGGGACCGGTGGATGTTAGTGGCTTGCATTTAATTCAATAAAACCCTATCAAATTCAAACATCACATGCCACATCCTATTCATATTCACATATGATAAAAAGTCTCATATTTGATTCAATGAACTTTTTCTTATATGTTTTATTATTAGAGATGGTAATGGTAAAAACCTGTATTTAATCTTATTTTTCACGAGGTATAGAAGAGGTAAGATATAGTATTGAATTGATATGTCGCGTAAAACAAAGATTTAGAAGCTTGCAAGAATTAAGATACACTTTGATGGTTTGTTAAGGGTTATCATAAACATTGTCACCAACCGTCAATAGATGAATTGATATTTGGAAGGACTTGAGACCTTGATGTTTTGGGTTCAAATCTTGGTGTGAGCAAAATGGGTTTTCCCAAAAAATGGAGATAGGGGTTTCCCAAAAAATAGGTTTCGCTTAGAATTGGAGTTAGGTATATGAAAAAGGATGTCGCTGAATCCAAAATTGCCGATCAATATATATATATATATATATATATATATATAGTAACTAAACCAGTAGTTACTAAACATTTTTAATACTATCTTTAGGCTATCCCGAGCCTCTCCAAGTTTTACTTTCCTCCTGAACCAACCTCATTTATTTTGACTCTTTTTAAATAAAAAATCTT